>VWZK01017368.1:26192-40267 GCA_013396935.1 Baryphthengus martii
GAGTCTCCTTCTCAGGAGACTTTCAAAACCCACCTGGATGCGTTCCTGTGCAGCCTGCCCTGGGTGATCCTGCTCTGGCAGGGGGGTTGGACTCAATGATCTCCAGAGGTCCCTTCCAATCCTTAACTTTCTATGATGTTATGATTCTATGAATATAACCCCCACAAAAAGAACCACTTTAAAACGCTCAATCAGTTGCTGATAGAAATATTTGTAATACTTTTCAAGAAATATCAAAAGAAATAAGAAAAACTCTCTGTGAAGGGAAGAAAAAAGCAGGGCCTAAAAGTAAAATTATGATGAAGTTACCAGCATAAATGATTTTTGCGTGAAGAACTGTAAGTTGTAACATCTTTTTATTTATTAGGGATTTTTTATAAGCCATAAAGTATATTGGTTACTATATGTCACTTTCTAACTGACTGCCTTTTTCTTGTTATCCTCTGAACAATATTCTAGAGATAATCTTAAAATCCATACAATACACACCTAAAGATAACTCTAAATTAAAAAAACCAAAACAGATTTATTAAAATTGAAGTGTTGGGTTTTTTCTTTAAATATAAAAGCAAAAAGTGGCAAGCAAGTGAGCTATTACAGACACAAATGAAGAGCCAAAGTAGGAATCAGAAGGGCAGAATAAGGCTAAGCTTTACCAGATGACTTTCCACCCCTGACAAAACACTGATTTCCAAGTGCCTTTTCTCTCTCCTACTCACATGCATCCTTCCAGATGTTTTTGCTTTGATGTAAGCTTAATAAAGGCATGGGGATGGAAATCCCTGCCACGATGTATACATACATTTACAAATTATAGAAAATAACCGTTTCTTTTAGAGCACAGCTTTGACTTCACTTCCTTCTGATGCTCACGCTATCAATCACATACCCTCCCCTAACAAAGTATCTCTTGTAGCCCATGGACATTGCTAACCAGAGCAGAGGCATTCAGACCATTACTGAACAGATGTGTTTGATACAGATGAATTCAAGACTAAATCATAAATCCTCACCTTGTGTATCTTAAAAATGTATGCACATTTGTATTGACACAATTGACAGATTTAAGAAGGTAGCTTAAGACCAGTTTATACAGAATATGAAGAATTTACATACAACGCTTCCTGAATTTTTCTGGACTTTAAGGTAATGAAGCGTAATTTAATGATCTGAATGTGTTTCTCTGCTGGGTGGTTAATCTTGAGATATTTTAGGTCTAATAATTCTTAATGATGCATAAAGTTTTCTTCATCATTTAGTATTTACCCATGTCATTTTTTTTTTTAATTCCACTAACCTGTTCACTGCTTTCACACTCAGCAAAAGAGACTAGAATGCAAAGATGAATATGTCAATTCCTCTAGAGAAATGAAAACTCAGTGTATATCATGTACAGAAACTGCAGCACTTAGAACCTAGCCCATTTTCTCATATTGCCACTAAGTTAAGCAAATTTTTACCCATCTGAGTTATATTAATGACTGAAAAAAAAAATTCTGAATGTAATCTTAAAAAAACCCATCTTCGTATTTTCCCTATAATCTGGAAAAATCAAAGATCACCAATAGGAAAACTGGTGCAGCAAGTGCTCCAGCTTTCATATATATATAAGTGAAATGTCATCATGAGTTGATAGAGAAGCACACTCTTCTCAGCAACAACTTTAGAGCCGAGTGAGCAGAAAAAAAACCATTTAAATGGAAAATACAGTACTTCCACTCCTTGTCTTCCTTCCCAATTGACTATTAAATGAAAATTTGTAATAAACCTGCTCAGCATTCTTAATCTGTGGCAGAGGAGTTGTACGAAATTATATTACTGTACAATATTAACAGAAAATCTAAGGTTTTGTGGTTTCATTATTTTTCCCCTGACCTTGTAGAGACACTTGTACTACAAACTCGTTATTTTGTTAAAGGTGAATATTTACAGTTCACCTACATTTCTACTTCATTTTGTCTGTTTACAGTGGGTTGCTATCCCAACTGGAAACAACCACAGAATTAAAAAGTTGTTGTTTGTTTTTTTTTATTTTCATGACCAGCAATGGACCTCTAGCTATCTACTGCCAGGTTGTACAAACCATTTCATTCATAAGATGACATACCAGAGCTAAAAACTTTAATTTAAAAGGAAACTACAGCATACAGTAACTTTTTCTGTGCAAGAGTTTTCTTATTTAAATAGTTTTAGATTTATAGAATAATGTAATTTTTCTTTCTCAAGTCCAAAGGCATCCAAAGACAAAGCAAACAGCCTGACAAAAATACAAATCCACCACAACAAGGAACAAATAAAAAGGTCTAGAATATTCAATGAGGCCATGTTATTGCAGATGTAGAAACAGGTCAAGTCTAATGTGCACAGATCCAGTGGAACAAATAGGCATAGGCTGGTTTATATCATCTGACATTTCTAGTCGTGAATCTTTCTTAGCTTTTGTAGATTCCCTTTCTACATCAAAGAAATTCACACAGTGCTTCTGAAGGAGACTAAATAAGGGACGGGGACCAAAAAAAAAAGAATCATCATAAACCATTTGAACGTCAACTTATGGGAAAAATGTGAAAATAATGCGAAAATAATGCATATCCAGGAAATGTTCCAGGAAGTATGCACAGAACATCAGTACCCGTGGTGAGGTATGTTTGAGATTGCCAGGATTTTAGAGAGCAAGTTTGGCTGAAAAGAAATTATGAAGAACTGTGTTCCCAAAGTAGTCAAGTATATGCTGACTGCACAAAAAAAATTGCTTCAGAAACATAAATCCTTTTACAGGTCTTTTTACCATAGGAAAACCATTAAAGTTAGGAAAATGTAAGATGCATTACCATCCTGCTTGGGTATCAATACAATTATTAATGCATTATGAATACATTATTATTACTATAATGATAATAACTATTGTTTGCACTCTTAAGAAATAGAAATATTTCAAGTATAAAAAAAGTAGTTCTCATTTTTCTATCATAAACTTTCTCAATTTGAAAGAGGCTGAGCACTAAGCCAAATGTGGCTCTACGTGCCCCTGGATCTTGTGGGCTACGTAGGAATGGAACCCTGTTTTGCAATGTGTGTTGCTTTTCTTGCAAGAGCCCTTGTTCTGCAGCCAACAGTGACAGCTGTCGAATTGTCTCCCCAGGGTCTTTGTAGAAAGCTTGTATGGCCCAGAAAGAGACAGGGGAAATGCCCAGGAGCACAGGATGATTGGGCTGATGTTGTGTTTTCCTCAACTGTTCCTTAAAAGTTCCTCATGGCCCCAGGGGCCGCAGAGATGAGAAGGCGGCACAAGGCTTTTACTTTTGAGATTACATGGGCCTTACTTCAGCCTTTCATTATCTCTGTATATGTTTTCTTTTACCTCAAAGGAGTTTCTTATACAAGGATCAAGGATGCAATTTGACAATAGCAGAAATAGAATAAAGACTTAAGTCTTCATTAAGTCTTCTGGACACATAATGTGCTTGAGAAATTTTATCTATTAGGGACTTCAATTAAAAAAAAGAAAAAAGAAAAATTAAAGAAAAATGGAGGGAAACTGTAGTGCCTGCAATCACCTGGCCTTTTGTTTTTTTCTAACAAAAGCCCAGCCGATCTGAAGATCAACTGCATATTGAGATGCACTGGAGAATCACAGTACAGGGACATTTTTACAAAGTCACTCTTCTGAAAAATACTTCTTAAACCATCAGATTATGCCATGATCAAGGGCCTTCACTCCTGTGAAAGTTTGTGAGAAGTGCACGAATGTTAAAAACAGTGGAATATTGAGAGAAGATGGGAGAAATGTGAAAACAAAAGAGAAGCAGTAATCAGAAGCGGGGGAGGGGCAAAGGAGGCTGAGAGATCTAAAAGGTGATTGGAGCAATCTAGTAAAAGAAGGATCAATATTAGCTGAGGAAGTAAAAAAAAAAAATGGAGGAAGGAGCACTGAATTATTCAGCATTATTCTTCTGAAGAGAAAAGGGACAGGGAAAATGTGTACTTAAAAAAAAAATTAACACCGAAATCTCATCCTCAGAGATCAGACTGGCTGTAAGACAACTATTATAGACATATTCCTTACACAGAACACTAAATATAAAAGAAAGGTTTCAAAACATACTGTACAGTCAGTGACTGTTGAAAGGGGTTGGACAGAAAATAAAGTGCTTTATTTTCTGCAAAGACTGTGCCATCTAGTATGAATTTCAGCAAGTCACAGCTGCCTACCACAAGGTTTAAGCATAGTATTCAGAAAAAAAGACCCTTTTTCTTATTATTTTTCAAGGTTATAACCTGGAAACGTTTTCCACTCTCTCCTCAGAGTTCACCTGCACATTTTTAAGGTCCATCTTCCCAGTGAACTGTGATTACTGATGCCTACAGGGGATTATCTTTCTTTAAGCAAACTATTCAAGCTCTTGTCCTTGCTGCCACCGCGGTTTCTTTTCATCCTCTTGTTATGAGGAGATCAGTGGTTATCAACTTCCCATTACAGTGTGTTGGTCAGCAAGAAAGCCACAGGGACATTAATGTTTATTAAGAAGCTTTTTAGCGGAGTAGTAACTAAAGTGGTCTAAGCTTTAAAACTCTCCAGTGCCAGCTGGAGAATCAGAAAATGTATATGAGGCTTTAATTAACTGTAAAATCTGAAGTGAACTGCATTGCACGATACCTGGGGATTTCAGTGAAGAATGTACATATGTTCTCTCTGCTAATTGAAGATGAGCTGCATTTTAAGGGATTACATCCCTTGAGGTGGCAGAGTCAGAGAGAGTGAAACAAAGGAGAAGAATTTTAAAGGTCTAAAGTAAACTTTCTGTTAATAGTCTGCCCTTTGCAAGCAAAGTGTATTAACAGTTTATCTTTAAGCTGATTTACTGCATGTTGTGTAGATTTTACATGGAAATGGAAAGTGGCACAAAAAGGAAAGTTCTGTTTTTCCTTCTTAGCCAGAAATTAAAAGGCTTCTTATAGTTCAGTGCCAAAGTTCATACTTGCTTTTTCATTAAGCACTGAGAACTTTTCTTTAGTTTTCTTTTAAGAGGTTACAGAAGTAGCTGAAATGAAAAAGAAACTAATCCTGCCTGTAAACTCATTTAAAACGTAGTGGACAGTTGCAACACTAGAGTGACAGGGTGGTATGGAATTGTCTCTTTCAAAGATTGCATGGGGATTTCACCTTGCAGCAGGGAGAAATTAAAGTACATCATCCCAAAAGGGGCCTTAAAGCCATCAGTTTTTAGTAAGAGATTCCAGCTCTCTCCTCCTTTCCTGCTCTCCAATCTCCTGTGCTTAGCCATTGGCTTTCTGCAAATCAGTTGGAACGTTTTCCCCTCCCAGCCTCTTTGCCACACTTTGGGACTTACCTACAAGAGCAAGCAACCCGAGTCTTGTTCCTGGATTAAGTAAGGGCTTTTCTGCTGCTCACTCCTCCACTTGCTGCTGCCTCTCTAGGGTGATGAGGAGTGAAGAAAAAGCAGGAGTAGCAGCTGCTTCCAATCTTTCTCTCAGGGTAAGACAGAGAGTGAGATTGCTGAGCAATCTGGCATCTTTCAGACCATACTATAAAGTGACATACTAAAAACAGAGGAGCACCTGAAACTTTATGTAAAAATGCTTCATTTCATTCATTTTAGATCTGCTGCAGTATTAGTCCACCCCTTGAAACGTGCTGGCAGCTTGAGAGGAACAAATTAAAAGGGCAGTGGAAATTGCTTTCAGGTGTAGCAGAGGAAGTACAAATTTTCAGAGTATCCATCATGGTTGAATTCCACTGAGGAGCAAAGCAAATATGCCTAGAAAAGAACTAGTACATTAAATTTACAGAAGAAAATATATGAAGGGGCTAAGAAAATGTGGAGAAGTGGACATTAAGTTGAATTGAATCTACTTTCTCAATTAAATATATTGGAGCAGGAATATGAGGGAGAATGAATTAGATGAAACAGGCTAGAGAAACATTTCTCCAGTGTTTCTTCAAGTGTGGGGAGTGGGTTTTGTGGGGTTTTTGTCTTTATCCATTGCTTCTTCCCAAAACTGATGTGTGACTGAGGTGAGTAACCACTGAATTTGGGTCTACACCTTATTGATCTGAGCCTGTTATGTGGGCTGCAGATATGTACCATTTCGCAAGCTGCATGCAGTTCTAGTGCACAGTTCATACAAGCCGAATGTACATTCAGCTTAAGAAGCGGTTGCACTGCTCAGTCAGTAACATTTTTTGAAACACCACGGTCAGATCACTTGCGTATTTGGAACCCAATTTTCTAGTAATTTGTAGATGAAAACTAAAAAGAATGCAGACCAATATATGAGTAATATAAATATCTTTGTTCACAACTCACCATGAAAATCAAGTAGTTTCTACTAACTATAGCTTCATTTATTTCAACAAAGTAATTCCAACTTCTCTTACAGTTGAAACAGCTTTGGAAATAACATGGAAACTATTGCCAACACAATCTAAAAAAATAAATTAATGAAAGTGAAGAAACTTAGTCTCTATGTTCAACACATAAAATATTGAATACAATCTGAAGGAGAAACTGCTTACATTTCCTTTGTATGAAGTGTGTGACATAGAAGATGAACACATAAAATGGCTCATATAATATTTAGCACAAGAACTTCTGAGGAAGTTAATGAACTGGCTTCTATGAACTCCAGCAATGCTATACCAGCACGGGATCTGGTACCTAACCTATAGACTCATGACAGAATTATTCTGGCTTCTCTCTCTTGCATCCTTTAATTCCAAGTGAGAGAGAAATAATATGTTGTAGACACTCACAGTGCACTACACGTTACTGTTTTTATAAATACTGAAAAGTCCTAAGTATTCCAGTCCTCCTTTTTTCTAGACTTCTTTACGGTGATGGAACCTTTAATGTCATTCCTGTTTGTTCAGAACTACACTTTGCTGCTTATTAGTGCTACTGCAGTTACCTTTTGGCTGTATAATGGTGGTCTGACAGACAAAACCTGTGATAAGTAAACCTGTTAGAATTGTAAGCTTTTTTTTCCTTTGTAATTTTTATTTTAAATGTAACTAACACCTGCTGACTGGCTGGCCATGTGCTTACCTCTTTCATTTAAACATTACCTCTGGAGTAGGCTTACGAGCGGCATGTAAACTCAAGTGACGTTTCCATGGCAGGGGAGCAAAACATGCAGCGTGTGGGCCTCTGCCTGATCCAGATCCCCAGCTATGTGAACACACAAGGTGCTTTTGAAGCTGAAATCAAAAGATCATTCAGTGATCAAGGTGTGTGTCCATCCTCCCTCTGGTAATAGAGCAGTGAGATCTTCCAGGGAGGTCTCCTCTAGTTTTTGTTCTCTTCTGCCTTTGAGCCGTTCTCAAGGACCTCCCTGTCCTTCTTAGTTAGAGAACAGACTTGATGATCTCAGAGGTCTATTCCAGCCTCAACGGTTCTATGATTCTAGGTGTCTCGTGGGTTTCAGATGTGGTGATTTTGGTATGCAGCTTGTAGGGCCTGCAAAGCTACACACTGCTGTGTTTGAGGTGGAATCTGGCAATTGCTGAACCATCAAATGCTGCTTCTCCAGCACGGGCACAGCTGATCTACCGCATTTATTCCCGGGCTGAGGGATAACAGCATTTTCTGCTGTCCAGCTTTGGTTGACACCCAGTATCTGTTAGTGTGCCAAGACTCACTGTAAACTGAAAAAACTGAGAAAATGGCTAAGAATCTGCACGCACCTCAGTGGTTTCACTCCTGAGTTTTGCTAGGGTTTTGCTACTAGAGTTTTGCTACTAAGAAATATTATTCCTGCTCAGACATGGAAATGGAACCTACTTTATTAGGTAAAGAAGTGTGTTTAAGTTCCTGTGCTTTGACATTGTATAGATTGCCCAGCTATATATATATTTTTTTTCCCAGTTAAGACTATAGTAAAGGCTATATTATTTCTCTCTGATGACAGAGCAGAATTTCTCTCTTTTGGTCCCTTCTGCAAAGAACCTGGAATTCCAAAGCTGTTGATTCTCACATTACTGCTGTAAGTATCATACATTTTTGAGTAATTAAAAAAAAAATAAAATCCTATGTTTTGTTGTTGCTGTTTTTCAGAATCAATATTCTTAGAAAACATGCTTGCTGACTTCCTGCATTTATTTCAGCCTTGGCTAATATTGGTGGTGTGTAGTTCCAAAACAGGATAGAAGGAGAAGAAAAAACTAGAGAGAACAGAGTAGATAGCAGATAGGAAACAAATATTCCAGAAGAATGCTAGGTCCAAATTAAAATGCAGTATGTAGGCAACTGAGGAAAATGAAACAATAACACAAGAAGAAAATTAGAACATCAGTGGGAAACAAAGAAAGAAAAAAGGCTACCCATGGAGATTGTGGAGTCTCCTTCACTGGAGACTTTCGAATCCTGCCAGGACATGTTCCTGTGCAACCTGATCTAGGTGAACCTGCTCTGGCAGGGGGGTTGGACTAGGTAATTTTCAGAGGCCCCTTCCACCATCTGTGATTTTCTGAAAAAAAAACCCCTATGCCTTAAGCTACTTGAATACTGTGCAAGCCTGTTTAAGAAAAATCCCATTTTTTAAAAAAAGAGAACTTTTGAGTTCTGCTCTATTTCTACCTTCTTTATCTTTACCTGATGCATTCTTTCTTTGCAGCCTAGCTATTTGAAATGCAATTAGAAATAAAATGGGGAAAGGGAAAAGAAAAAAAGAAAACAAGAAAAGAAAACAGGGAAGGGAAGGGAAGGGAAGGGAAGGGAAGCCCACTCTTAACTTAAAACTTGTTCTTCTTCATCTCTTCACAGCCTCAGATGTTTAAAATCCTTCCCTATTTTCCGCTGCCTGTTGGTAGCTAACATAAAGTTAAATTTGCTCTTCATGTCTTCTATTCTATTTCTCTTTTTCTCTTTTTTTTTTTTAATTTATTTTTTTTATTATTTATTTTCTCAGGAAAGGTTCAAGAGCTGTCCTCTTCTGAAAAGGATCTCTCTGCTCTTGCTTCATTCCCACCCCATTGTCCTGACAAGATTAGTGATTTTCTTGTAAGGGCACCTCTTTTCTTTACTTTTTTTTCATCTTTGCACCTGTCACTAGTTTTATTTGTAACTCTTAAGAAAGAAAAAGAAGAGTCTGACTAAAGAGGCTAGACAAAATGATCTCATGAAACTTTAACTCGTCTTCAAAGACTGTGATTTGAGTCCCATCACTTTTGGAAAGCAGAGAGCCATCTACTGTAAGTTTTTTTTTATGGCAACATTGTTGTCCAAGTGTCTGCATGAAATCATGGAGAAACATCTGTACTTCTCTAAGAAAAGGCAATTGATTTCTAGACTGATACATCTATAACATTCTGCCACATTTTGTGCTGCTGTTGAAGGCATACAGTGGTTATATCAAATCAAGACAGTTGATTAATGGTTTTTTTTAGGGTTGGGGTTTTTTTTATTTTTTTTTTTGTGTATGCATTTTTCACTATGCAATTTTTGTATGATTCTTAGTGATTGAGCAGTAACAAACACAGGTAAAGTGTGTTTGTTTTAGAATGGACATGCTATATTTGGACATCAACCTCAGGTAGCTGCAATACTGAGCTCTGTCTGCCACTGCCCACAGCAACAACATGATGCTGGTTTCTCACAGGATTGCTATTTCTGAGATTTGTCATCAGCTGTAACTTACACTCTTGCCCAAACATATCTTTGGCAAGCAAGATACATGTTTTTTCTGCTCATCCTGGCTTGATGCATTTCAGTGATTCACTATATTCTACAGATAGTGGCAGCACACTTTGTTTCCTCTGTTTGTTCAGCTCTTAAGTGCAATCTACTCTTTGGTAAGTACACAAAGGGAGTTTTCACACAGTTGGGATTCTCTCACTGAAAAAGTATTGAGATAAATCTGAGGGAGAGTAAAACCTCTTCATTGACACTACAAAGCAGTTGATATTCTTCAAAATACTACAGTGTATGCTGATGACAGGCTAAATTTTCATTTACTCTCAAAACAAAGAAAACAGGAACACTCTAATGAAAACAGTAGTGTATGTTATGTGCTGTCACTATGAGGCCATTACACTGAACAAGCAAAACCATACCCTTCATTACAGAGGTTGATTGAAACATTTTTCAGCTGCTTTGTTTGCATGCAAAATACATCCTGGTATTTCAGAGCGACTGAAAAAGAATTATGACAAATTCACAAGTCCAGTTTTCCCTACTGATGTGATGGAAAGCTTTTAATAAGATCTCATGGGATTTTTTTTTTGAGAACACTTCTGGATATGGCACTTAATGACAGTAGATAAAGCAACAGTAGATGAAATGATCGTGAACAGAAAATAAGCTGGTTTGTAATGTACGGAAAACGATATGCATGTGTCTAAAGAGTTGATTAGACTTCATAATGTAGCTGGTGCATCAGCAGTCAGAATTTAAATAAATGACTATATAAATCTGAAAGTGAACAACTCTAAAAAATAATCTCTGTGATGAGGTCATTAAAATGAAATGCGTAGGTTTATTTGTAACAACAAACCAAGCCCAAAGTACCAGCATATGCACTCTAGGAAATTTCCTCTCCCTCATCCTGGAGGCCTGGCTACTGGCTACTCCCTCCCTTCTCCTCTTTCAAAGGTCCTGTGTGATGACCTTTCTCTGTCTCCCATCTTTTACTCTTGACATCCTACAGGCCGTACACACTCCTTGAGCAGACCTGGTGCTTCCCAGAAGAAGTGCAATTTCCTCCAGAGGAGAGTTGCTTTCATGATATTCACAGGGTCAGTGATGAGACTGGCCAGGACTTCTGGAGACAATCTAATCCAGCAGGCTGTTCAGGACTGGGTTGTTGACGACTGAATGTCTCCGAGCATGGAGACTCCTCAGCCTCTCTGGGTAACCTATGTTGCTGAGTGGAGCTGCTCTAGAGCTGGCTTGGTCTGCAGTGGAGCTGTGGATCTCAGCACAGAGATCTCCTTGGTAGGAAAACATCAGGGGAGCAGAGAGACCCAACAAGACCAGTTGTCTTCCGGGTACCCAGCCCCCTGACCTGGATGACAGGGATGGGGAGCAGAATGAAGCCTCCACAATCCAAGGGGAAATGGTCAAGAGACCTCTTACGGCACAGACACACACGTCTATGGGGCCAGATGGGATCCATTCAAGGGTACTGAGGGACCTGACAAAAGTGCTCAGTAAGCCACCTTCCAATGTTTATCACCAGTCCTGTGTAACTGGTGAGGTCCCAGCGGACTGGAGGTTAGCAAATGTGACAGCCATCTACAAGAAGGGATGGTAGGAGGATCCAGAGAATGACAGGCCTGTCAGTCTGACCTCAGTGCCAAGGAAGATTATGGAACAGATCATCCTGAGTGCCATCAGGTGGCATGTACAGGACAACCAGGTAATCAGGTCCAGTCAATATGGATTTATGAAAAGTAAGTCCTGCTTGATCAAGTCGATCTCCTCCTATGACCAGGTGACCCACTTAGTGGATGAGGGAATGGCTGTGGTTGTTGTTTACCTGGCCTTTAGTAAAGCTTTTTAGATGTTTTCCCACTGCATTCTCCTGCAGAAGCTGGTAGCTCATGGCTTAGACAGGTGTACTCTTCACTGGATAAAAAAATGGCTGTGTGACTGGGCCATGAGAGTGGTGGTGCATGGCAGTGGGTAGTGTCAGTAGACAGGCAGCTGAACATGAGCCAGCAGTGTGCCCAGGTGGCCAAGAAGGCCCACGGCATCCTGGCCTGGATCAGAAATCGTGTGGCAGCAGGACTAGGGGGGTGATTGTCGCCCTGCACTCGGTACTGGTGAGGCCACCCCTCACATGCTGTGTTCCGTTTTGGCCTCCTCACTACAAGAAGGACATTGAGGTGCTGGAGTGGGTCCAAAGAAGGGCAATGAAGCTGGTGAAGGGTCTAGCGAACAAGCCTTATGAGAATCAGCTAAAGGAACTGGGGTTGTTTAGCCTGGAGAAAAGGAGACTGAGGGGAGACCTTGTGGATCTCTACAGCTCACTGAAAGGAGGTGGTAGTGAGATGGGTGTCGGTCTCTTCTCCCAAGTACCACGTGATAGAACAAGAGGAAACGACCTCAGGTTGCGTCAGGGGAGGTTTAGGTTGGACACTAGGAAAAATTTCTTCACTGAAAGTGTTGTAAAGCACTGGAATAGGCTGCCCAGGGCAGTGATGAAGTTGCCATCCTTGGAGGTATTTGAAAGATTTGTAGATGTGATGCTTATGGACATTGTTTAGTGGTGACCTGGCAGTGATGGGTTAATGGTTAGACTAGATGATTTTAAAGGTCTGTTCCAATCAGAATGATTCTATGATGCTATGTTTGATCACTCTCTCACTGAAAACCTTTTTCTCTTGCTTAAAGGAATTTCTTGTATTTCAGTTTGTGCCTGTTGTCTTTTGTACTGTCACTGGATACCATTGAGAAGAGTCTGGTTCCTCATCATTTACTTCTATCAGGTATTTTTACACACTGATAAAATCCCCATGCCACAAAATCTCCCTCTCTGAAAAGAGTATAATACCACTGCGAACAACTGAGAATCAAATATAGAGGCTGTCACAGCCAAGTCCAAGTCCATTAAAACTCCCAGACGAAATACCTTCTCTGACAATCTCAAAAATGAAAAAAGAATTCCTTTACTAGCAGCCATGTGTCTGTCTCCTCGGACAGGACCTTCCCATAAAGGGTTTTGCTTCCTGATGAATATCTGGTACAAAGTACAACTGAGGTGTAACATTCAGATAGAATTCCCAGAAAGACACCCTCATTTTCAGAAGACACATACCTACTGATTATGTAAGATTATACATAGAACCCTGGTAGCATATACTAAAATAATCCATATTAATACCACATTAATAATGTCATATCAATAGTGTCACTGAAGATACAAAATACCTTTATTTGTAGACTTCTTCTTCTGCACTCCAGACAAATCCAAAGCTGTCTGTGGTGTGTATATCACGTAGTGGGGCACGTGTGCTGGTCTTCTTTAGCTATCTAATTGTGAATGTTGTTTGCTACTTCACCTAAATATGTGACCAGGCATAAGCTGCAGCAGTCCAGCCACTGAAACTGAGCAACAGCCTCACAAAAGGAAAAGCTGGTTATTCCATTGATTATTTGACAAGGCAACAAACAAAACCAGCTAATACTTCACTTCCCCCTTTTACATGTGTGCAACACTTAAGAAAAAATATTCAACATGAGCATTTCTGTGGCTAAGTTACAAATATTCTTGCCAATATCACCAAGATTTATAGTCGTGGAGGACGTGGTGAGATATAATAAAGAAATGCTGAAAGCAGAAGATCGGGAGAGTGACCCAAGTCTATGGGAGGCTTTCTTATTTGAACATAGAGACATCAATCTCTGATGATAACTATCTTTATTTTACTTCAGTCTGATAAAATATTTTCTGGACAAAAAAATCTGTGGATTTTGAAAATAGTGTGACTGCTTCAATTTTCAGAACTAGAGAAGGGTTCTTCAAATATACACAGGTAAACTCACTTATGCAAACTCAGCTGGAAGTAACCAATTTTGCAAAAGCTAATATTGATCAGAGATATGACAATATTATATTAATTCTTCCAAACGTAATAGAAATGCAAGTTTAAGATGGTTCCAGGTGCGTGGTTCTGTTCTCAGCCATGATCAGCTGATTACTCATCATCATCTGTTGTAAGCCAGCTGTCAGCTCACAGAGAGAGCATTGAAGTCAGTTTGGCTGAGCAAACAGAGTTATTTTTGAACTGAATGTCAATTGGTTTCCAAAGCAGTGAAAGTAATAAAAGTGGTGATGTCAGTCCCAGCAATCAAGCTGCACAGAGAAGCATTATTTCACTGCCCTAAATCATATTAAACCATGGCTTTGATTAACAGTAAGACAATTTCTGCTCCACAGGTCCAGGCTCCGACTTACATATTAGGACAAAACTGTGTTATTGGTAGAGCAGAAAGAGAGAGGAACTGGTTTCAAGAAACCCAGTTTAATTACTTCATTTGTCTACTTTTATTGAAAAGAGAAAAATGAATTACTGGGTTGAATTAAATGTTCCTCCTTTTTTTTTTTTTTTTCGC
>VWZK01017368.1:40279-125128 GCA_013396935.1 Baryphthengus martii
TTTTTTTTTTCTTCTTCCCAATGGTCTTTATAGCAGAGGCAAGGAGAGTTCTAAAATATATCTGTTTGGGAATACCTCAGCAGAGCTAGTTCTATGTGTACAATGGTGCATATGTTCTGCCAATTCTGATTCGTTTGGACACAAATGCCTGTAGATCTTATTCATGAATAACAACTCGAGTGCAACCGAATGTTGCCTATATAATAGCTAATTACACCCATCAGATTAATACTTGTCATTTACAGAGAACCTGCGAGTTGTCTGGGGTTGCTGAGCATTTCTCAGCTCGATGTTTGGAAATGCTAGATACAGCTAGAAGGTTCTCAAAATCTGTCTGGACAAAGGAATGTGTTTGGGAAACTTCAACAGCCCTACCAGTGATGAGTAACCATGAGCAACAGCGAAAGAAACATAAAAGCAGCAGGTCCACAGGTTAAGAAAAAGCAAATTAAGTTTGAATGAAAACAGTGCTGAAAACTTGTTCCTATAATGGGACTCTTTAAGGATGAATTTCAGATTGAAAGCCATAGAAAATTGAACTCTCCATAAAAAAAACAAGAACAACAAAAAACCCCAAACCAACAAAAAAAATCCCGCACAAGAAAAAAAAAACACAACACAAAACCCCAAACCAAGTAACAACCATAACATGAAACCATCCAAAAAAATCCCAAACCAACCACCCGAGAACAAACCAACTAACTAACCAACAAACAAAAAAATGCAAACATGACAAATACCTGAAAACAATTTTTATGCTTCTTAATTCTAAGGTCAGCTGCATGATCCTGCAGGACTGTCTGAGTCATGATTTCTTCAACCTGAAGGACTGATAGCTCTACAACTCCCATGTCTATGTTTCTATGCCACTGAAAACAGAATATTACTATCAGATGCTCATGGAGCTCATGGAGCTGAACTTTGCTCACTACTTTTCTAAAATAATGTATCAATGACTCATATTCCTTAGGACTGTTATCTCCTACCACCATTTCAAGAGTCAAAATGGAAAAAAACCCCAAACTTTTCATATCAAACAGGAGCTACTGTAGAGAAATCAACATTAACCCTCTCCTGGTGCACTGAATATCCATCAACACCGACAGTGTGTCTACCAGACTTCAAAATAACATAATACACAAAACCTCTAAGCATCACTAAATATGCTTTAAAAAAACTCCTAACATTATTCATTTAGATTAAACAACCATCTGGCTGTTTTCTTAATCGCTTGACCTAATTGCAAGGTGGTCATTTAGCAGATGTTTCAAAGCGATATTCAGGTAGATGAGGTTACCAAGCAAAACATCTGTTTCATATCACAAATAATAATTAAACAATGAAAGCAGTGGTGTACCTCTGGGATTTGTCTGGAGTACCTCATTAAAATTCCACACACTAAATCAAGGTATGATTATACTTCATTTTCATGCATCTGATGAAGCTTATTTGCATTCCAGCTACCGGTAAATCATTCCTGTAGGATCCCTACAGGCAGCTTAGCCACAGAAAGTATTTTTCACTAGTCTATTACCATAGACACAAGAAGAAATGGATTTGTTTAGGATCTAGTAGGGGAAAGACTGCTGGAATGATATCTAAATGCCCTTATGTCAAAAAGCATGTGAGAAGTTCCTTGCTGACATCTAGTAAGAGCACCTACGATGTTTATCCTACAGTGTGATTAAGAGTGCAGTGAGAAAGGGCAAATGTTTTCAGTATGTATTTGTTGCCCTGCTCTGTTAGCTTCCCTCTCAATGATGTGACTGTAAGAAGGTCTTTTTTTAGAAGGATAAATACACAGCCCTCACTGTCCTTCCTTCATCTAGCCCTGCAGAGCACATGGGTACAGGGCAGTGGCATTCCTAGGCACAGAGCTACCATAAAGCAACCTGTTAAACACCAGATAATCATTCTGGCAATTTAAAAAACAACATTTGGGGTTTTTTTCAGAGCAGAAGAGAGATCTTTCATTTCTGCATCAAATAGTTGTAAACTTTTTTTTGAACTAAAAGTAAAATTAATTTTTTTGCTGAAAAATAAATTCATTTCTCTCTTATCTCGATTCTTGCTTTGTCTAAATGCACAACAGAGCGTGATTTAGCTAATTTTATTTAGCATCTTGATTTCACCCAAGGTGCATTTTTAAATTAGAAATGAAGATTGAGTGGATATGTTTCACCCAGATCTACTAATTAAAAAAATAAAAAGAAGACATAGTAGCGATTGCCATTTAGAGTGAGTGTTGTGTTTCAGTGCTGTGTCTTTTTCCAGCCAGCAGGACTTCCAAGAAAGGCACAAGAAAATTCACAATAGGTGGCTATAGCTGAATTTCTGCTTAGCTGAAGTTTCTTCTCTGATGATCAGAAGACAAGGTACATTTTAAGTGATAGGAATTCAGGGAATTAATGTTTTAGTCAGCGTGATTTAGCTATGGAAATTTTCATAAACCTGTATGATGTGTTTCAGTCGTATACTGATACAGGTATGCTACCAAATGTTGTTGCTCTAATGACATTTTGTGGAAGAAAGTTCCACAACATCATTATATGCCATGAAACCAACGTTTTTATACACAGTTTCTGAAGGATTAATGTATCTCCTTAACCAAAAGGTCTTATTATTACTATCCTAGGACAGCAAGATTCCATTTATAGTCTTGGAATTGTCTAATTTCTGCCTGCGTCTTCCTTGTCCTGTTTCGAGTCAAGTCATTCAGATTCACCTTCTTTGCTTTTTGTATGACACCCTTTATCATGCCTCTGATGCAATCATCTTTATTTCTGTTATTTAAATCTCTCTCTTTTAAGGCCCATAACAAAGCACAGTATTCCAAGAGGGAATATGCCATTGTTTTCCACAGTCTGTATTATGTAAACTGTATGCAGGCATATTTATTTATTTATTTATTCTTCATTTTAGATTTTATCTACTCTTTGTTAATCCTTCTGTGGTTCATTTCTATCGCTGCACAGTGAGAAAATGTTTTCGCTGAGTAACTAGAGAGGCACACTGATCATTCTTTTGATATATTTCAAATTCAATATGTGAATGTCAAGATTTTTCTTTCCACTGGATGCTTTCTTGCATTTATGAGCAGAAAAATTCACACGCAAGCATTTTGCTCATCTTCTCTGGCTTTACTGGATCCAGCAATATCTTCTAGTTTCTATTAAATGAGACGCAGACCAGCCAGTTTTCATTAGAGAAATCAATTTCCTGATAATTTCCTGGTGATGACACTGAATTATAGCATACAGGTATTTTCATATTATGTCTGCATTTGTGTGGACTCTTTTGTATCCATGGAAGAACTCCACTCAGCTACATCATTATAGGACCGTCGGTAAACTCAAGCACTCAGTTATCTTTTCTCTAGCTGATGGCTTTTTGTTCTGTATTTCACTAGATGATTTTGAAACCAGAGTTCATTCGTTTTATTAAATGCAGAAATAAACACGAGGTAGAGAATAAAGAATGATTTTGGAATGGTAAAAAAATAAATTCTTCCAGCTTATTAACTATCTTGCTAAGGATAAAATGTCACGCTTATTTTCAGCTTTCCTGCTGAGCTTGGGAATGTTAAACAAGCTAAGCACATAACTTTGCCTAAGGAGGAAAACTTCAGGTGCCAACCACGTAACTGGAACCAATTTTTTTCCTGTATTTTTTTTAAAAAAAATTACTTAACTATATTAAGATGGCCATCGAGTGACTAATGCAAAAAGTAGATACTCTTGAAATTGTTCCTGTCACAAATTCAGAAATCAAGATGTTTCTAGAACTAAAGGTAAATGACATAATTTGTATCCTTTCTAAAAGTTAGCGTGCTAAGAAACACTTTTTACTGAACACTGATTATTTTACAGCTTAGGTTGTGTGTGTATCGGAAAAGCTACATATGCTGAGAAGGTAACATATTTCTTAAGATGATTCACGGTTCCAGGCTACGCAGGATAAAAAGTGTATATGCCATCTTTGGTCTTGAAAATCTCTACATTGCCAGGAAATAGAGTTTATCTGCTGGCAATAAAGGGAAGATGCTGTCTTATCTAGATTTCCATTTCACCCGTCATATTTCAGATGTCGTATTTTCTTAACAGAAGGTACCCATCACTTCTCTGTGTGCTGGAAATAAAGAAGATGGTGAGTCACTGGTGCTTGGACAGTGTGTCCCCCTGAGTGCAAAGGTCTGTGTTTCCTCCTCCTATACTGCCCGTGTGAGATGATACCAGACAATTGCTGCCATGGTTGTTACTACTCCCTGTCTTCATATTTCTGAGTGTTGTCTGCCCACATTTTGTAGCAGCAAATGGACCTTTACTGTTACAGGGCTTGGGCAAGAGAGCGATTGGCTTCTATGTAGAGTATTTCAAGCATGTCTGCTTCTTAAAAGAAAACATCTTAGTGATTTAATGCATAGGGAGCTCTTTTTTCCATCATCTCTTCAGAGATGACCCACCAAATGAAGAATACATTTCTGCTCACTGTCCAGAGTAATACATAGAAAGTAGGTCTCCATGCATCTTTCAGAGCAAAAAACAATACAACACGGGATTTGGGTACATTGTGGTTTGAATATGAAAAACATCCACTTTCTTGGACCTGTGCAATTTATTTTGAAACTGATTGTGTCCGGGTAGGCATGGAGCAGGCTTGACCTAGGCCCAACAAAATCAGACTGAAAACTTATGTGGAAGATGATAGATAAGATCCTGGAACAACATCAAAGATCAGACAAATGAGTACTTGCTTATTCTACTCAGGGTGGATAGACAAGAGTTTTCCAATAGCATGTAGCCTCGTTAGTGCAGCTCATAGCCCTGGGAACCACAAGAGAAACAGGAATGGACTGACTACAGTCTGATATACCAAGAGAAGTCCTGTATAATATTTCCTGATATTAATTTCAAGCCTATGGCCACACAGCAGAGGGCTTTGTTAGCCCCGTATCTTAGACACCACACAATGAAGGGCAAAGTCTTCACACGTTAGAGAGCATAAAACTAAAGAACGGAACAGTATCAATAACTCTGTTGAATATATAAATATGTATATAAATCTGCAATGGAACCGTACAACTGAAAAGGTGCGTTTGTTGTACAAGATGTTATACAAAACCCCACATTTTCTAATGTATTTAATTTCATTTAATCTAGATGTAATCCTCTTACTTACTTCTCCCTGTGGATGCGTTCCTTTTATTCTTTTTGTTCTTGTGACT
The DNA here is from genome assembly GCA_013396935.1 of Baryphthengus martii. NCBI lineage: Eukaryota > Metazoa > Chordata > Aves > Coraciiformes > Momotidae > Baryphthengus > Baryphthengus martii. The sequence continues at coordinate 45,504 of VWZK01017368.1, forward strand.
GGAACAAACTAAATTCTCATGTCAGTTTCGTCTTTCCTTTGGACTGAGAAAAGGAACCACTTTCTTTCAGAGGCAGACTATCACATTTTAAAACACACATTTCCTCCACTGAGTCCTTTATGCAGAAAAGCTGAGCCTGCGGGATAAGAACCAGATGGAAAAAAATTTTGGTAAGCTGTTCTTGCCTTAACATTCAGTAGATATTCAGACAATTTTTGATGAATTTGCACAGCTATAGGGAACAACATATATTATGATGTAAATGCCATCAATATGACATATGTTTAAAGTTCTGTGTATAAATAAATAAAACATATTGAAAAGCCTGCTGCTTACCCCAGCTGTTTATTTCTCACAGTGCATAAATGCCAAAGAAAAAGCTAAAAAGCCCCTTGCTTTCACAGTGTTTTCATATTGAGTTTGAGTCATAAAGCAATTAGTGAAGTTAAGTGACGAATCCTAGCTGCATTCAGGTCAAGTCCCATGGATGAATTTCTGCATTTATGCTGAAAAAGATGCAGAACCTTTTACATCAAACTGTCAGAAAATAACATCTTCTTGCAAGATTGCATCCTCACTGGAAAAAAAAAGGTGTATTTTGCCAGGATCTTGTAAGGAACTCTTGATAATTCTTGGATGACTTGATATAGCTATTTGATACCAAATTTGGGCCAGTGAAAAAGCTTCAAGTGACATTCATGAGATCTCCATCGGTTCTCAAAGTATTCTTTGCATTCAGTCCCCAAAAACTGAGGGAGTAATTTAAGTAGAATGTAGGGAATTTCTATAACTTCTTAGGAAATATATAACAATTGACAAAGCATACCCATTGCAGGAGTCGTTTGCAGTTGTAAAACAGTGGTGCAGCTGAGGACTAGCATCCCCCCGGCGTCTGTGGTGCAGCACCTGGAGGCTGGTAGAGGCAGTGACCTGCTTTACCATTCAGCTTACATTTCACTGCCAATGACCAGAGGGAAGGACATCATCTGATGTGGAATCAATAGACTGTGGCCAAGCATTCGATGTGACTGTGTTTTCCTAAGCGTAACTGCTTGCTTGAACTGAAAGGTGCTAAAATCTGAAAACAGTAGAAAATCTATATATCTAGAAAAAAAGTGTTCGACTTTGCCACAGGATCCAAACTTTATATGTTGCATCTTATACAGTCCTGGTTAGCTCTAAAAAATTCAAAGATTCAAAGAATGAGATTTGTTTTGGAAAACTAAGAGTTGAAATGTGTCTTCGTTCCCCAAGCAACATTCCCCTTGTACTGAAACAGTCTTTCTAGGTGAAAACATGCAAAGCCTGGCTTTTCTAATTTTTGGTAATACATCTAAATCACACAATTAACAAACACGTTGAATTCGCAGTACTTTATAGTATTTTCTAAAGAATTCAACATTTAATTTGCTCTGTTCCAGTGCCAGAGATCACAGTATATGTACTATTGATATAAATAGAAGATAGAATTCCCATATTAGGAATAGACAGTCTTTGAAAATCCCAACAAATTCTTAATCCTCATCTATGATTATAAATTTTACTTTCTGAATTACCAAGATGAACATATTTAGACCCCATTTCTGTGAAAATTTGTAACTTACTGGTTTGGCTAGGATTTGGAGCATTTGCATCTACGGAAATTCTTCATCATAACACATTCCCTGGGAAATAGCCTCTAAAGTTAAGCTGGCAAATTAACATTAATCTACTCAAAAGGGTATGTTCTGCAGTGCCTGCTGCTAAAATTCCATCGACAGAGTGGTGGTCCTTATGGCCTTTTAATGTCTTTGCCATTCAGATTAATGTAGCACAGTTGATGAGGAAGTTGTTGTTTACCTCTTCTTGGGAATATATGCATTCCCCTAGAATCAGTAAGCACTACTCTTTAAGTTTCCAAAAATTTTAATATGAAGTGATGCCAATATTTTCATTATTACAAGCTTTTGTTGATGAATTAATGTCCTTTTCCGTATTCCATGTATTTAAAAAAAAAAAACATTACATGGAACAGCTAAAACCCTCACTTGATAATATGCTCCAGTTTTCTTTGCTCTTTTTAGTATTAGGATTGGATCCTTGACAGCTTTTGGGGGTTATTCATAGGCTATCACCTGACCTCAAAACAGAGTCGTAGCTCTGTGTACATAATGCAAAGAAAGAATTAATTTCCATTCAAAATTTCATTTGCGTTTACATCTCTGGCATGAAGATTAATCTAAGCAATAGGTCAGTTAACATGTGGAAGGTACATTAGGTGATTGTTTCACGAGACCTAGAGTTGGGAGAGCTGGGTATGGCTTTTACTTTGTTACTAAAGTTAGAATTTGCACAGTTAAAAGAAGTGAATTTTATCTTATAAATCTCTTATATTGAACAGGGTTCATTTTCCCCATGAGCTTCTTATTCTTCTGTCATTGCTTCCACAGTTTGCTAACTGTGTATTTAATATTTAAGAAGCAGATGAAAAAAAGATATAGTTCTTTTGTTTTGAAATGCAGTGACTATAATCTATAACCACAACAAGATTAGGAAAAGCCTTATTCTAGCTGCCTAGTCTTTCAAGGAAATTGCGCTGCCTATAAATATCCTGGAGACAATGGTGAGCTCTTTACACTGAAATTGGGGGTTGAACACGAAGGAGAAAGAGCCCACTGCACAAAATCTGGGAGGCAATGCCTAAGTTCTTCATGGCTGATTGTCTTCAGAAAAAGGTCTGAAGTGGCTGAACTTTTTTTTTTTTTTCTGGAAAAATATTACATTAGCAGTTCTTCGTACCAACTAGAGACATGTGCCTAGCACTACCTTGATCACTGCTTATTTTTTTAGTTTCCTCTTTTCTCTTTGCTCAGCTGTACTTTTTCAGTGATACACTCATTAGTACCATACTGCTGAGAGGGTTAGGGGATTGGAGCATGCGATAGATGAGGAGAAGAAAAGGGAAATGGATTTTAGTGCAAAGAAGAGGTGAGTAGGCAGGGGAGGATCGAATTGCCATTTTCAACTACCTAATGAGTTGCTATAAAGAAGAAAGCAACAGATTTCAAACATTAGTTTGCAAAAGGCAAATTCTGACTAGATAAGCAAACAACAAACACCATGGCCCAAAAAGCCTATGAAAACTCAAGCCTTGAAGTTTTTTATAATTCAACTGGGCAAAGCCTTCAGCAACCCAAGCTAACTTTGAAGTTAGCCCTGCTTTGAACGGAGGATACACTAGATGGTCCAGAGGTACCATCTGACCTATCTTATGCTCTGTGATTTCTTACAGTCATAGTCACATTTGCAGAGTTCATAATTCCTGAGCATCAGATTTCTGAGCATTGCCGTCACACAAGAAATATTTACTGCCACTTTCCTCTAGTAAGAATATATATAATATATATTCTCTCTCTCTCTAATATAGAGTAAGGATAGTATATATGAGAATATACTATAGTATAGTATATACGTGTATGTATATAAAATCAAAGAAACCTTGAAAAGGTCTCATCATTTCTTCACAGAGAAAAAGAAATTGTATTAATTTTGTGTTAAGCTGGAAACAGAGCAACTAATTTGGAGGATAGTGTTTCAATCTTTCTGCAAATAAAGGACAAAAGAACAACATTCCAGTCTGGATTTCAATTAGGTTGACTGTACATTACTTTTTTATTTCGACTCTAGCACACCAAAAAAAGGAGGTTTAGAGCCAGCTTGCCATTCAGACTCATGAACTTTTATTCTAGCGCAAGGGAGAAAGTAAGTGCAAGAGGTAGAGACTGCCCCTTTGGGCAGCAGTGCAAATTTATGCAAGATTAAACTGGGCAGTAATCATGGCCTATTTTAGGCTACTGGTGATATTTTAGATTGGAGTCTCAAAGCAGCTTGTATTATTTTCCCTCCAATTACGACTGAAAAGAATGTACTTCTCACAAAACCAATCTATATAAGGGTGACGCCAATTGCATTCAACTATCAAGAGGATAACTCTTTCTATTCTAAGTTTCTACCACATGAGCTATATATCACATGCAAGACCGAAGTTGCTATGGATTCACATTAATATATTACTATTCCTTCCTTCCTTCCTTCCTTCCTTCCTGCCTTCCTGGTGGAATCTGTCAGCATGTCTCTGGAATGGGTAAAAAGAAACGGCGTACTTCGATATCTCACATGAGACACATTAAGTTCTAGTAACTTATAAACATTTGCATGGTTCTTGTTTCTGTTTTACAAGCACCCACCATGTAGTTTGTGCATAGAAAATGTCAATTGATGACCATGTTTTAATTCTTTTCTATGAAGTGAAAAATGTTTAGAGATACAGAAATCCTAGAGTAGGTATTTCAAGAGAGTAATAAAGTGTTAGCCTTATTTATACAAGAATCAGCAACACAGGAAATTTTCTTTTAGAAATCTTTGACAAATGCCTTGTAACCATAGAAATGGTTCTGTAGACAGCAGGAGTAGCTAAAATAGATTAAATTAATATGCTAGGCTCACATTCTCACAGCATGTTTCACTGTAATTGATTACACTATAGCCAAACTTAAATTACTAATATAAGTGCAGATAGAAGAAAATGAATATTTAATAAAATCCCCTTGTGTAGTTGTAATAAATTGACCTATTTGAATAAGCTATAATTTCTGATAAGCATTTAGAGAATTATTTCGACCTGGAACACTTTGCTGTGGAACCTATAATTATGAAAATAGTAAGTCAAAATAGTTTAATGAAAGAGAAAAAAATAATTATGCAAACTTGTATTCATTATTTACTCATAAGAATTCAATAATGTGTTTGATTTGAAAAATAGATGTCACCTGACTAGTGCTTTCAGCTTTTTTTTTGCAGCTGCACAGACTCTTTAAATAGATTGGTTTTAGAAGAAACAAATCCCCAAACCGAAATTCATTTGGTTTGAACGATAAAATGGGGGAGAATTAGTCAATAAAACCCAGTAATTGTGATTAATGCATATAGCTGAACCAAAATCTATGACTGTAGGGAATACAGAAACTTTTATCTGCAGGTAGTCTTAATAGAATAAATCCGTATGTGTTCCATGCTATAATTAGAGTTAGAATAATCAATAAAGAAATAATTTTGACAGGGTAGATCTAGTGTCCAATCATGAAAGGAAAATTGGAACACAATACAGGAAAACCTGACTAGCTGACTAATGTAAAAAAGCAATTCAGGAAGAGGGACATTACAAAGAACATGGTATAAACAGAGGAGAAAAAAAGCAGCTTCTTATTACAGCACTTTGCGTTGATCGCTTAGCTTCTCAGGAGCTTATTTCTTATATTCTACTTTACTTTTTTAAAAGTACTTAAATTTTACATTATTTCCATGTTCTTGCTTTTTGAGGACAGTTATGGACTTATCATAAGCTCCCACTGACTTCAGCAGAACTGTGAATGAGCTTGGTAATTACTTTTTGCACAAGAGCCTCACAAAATCAGCCCGTTTCTATCTCTACAATCTGTACATGCAGCCTTTGCTTCTTATTAATCGTTGGGTCTTTATTTCATTACATTCATCTAACTAATGACTCATGGGTTTTCTTCATCTTTTTAGCGATACTTTCCTCTTCTTGATTTGTCAGAGTAATACCAAGTGAGCTTTACAATAAGAGAGAAGACCAAGCAGATGAAGCACACAGGCTTTAACAGGTTCCTTGAACTTCTCACCTCTTGTGTGTAACACCAACCCGCTTCTCCTGCCCCCCGCACACCCAGGGTGGCAGTACACAAGTATTCTAACTCTTTGGAAAGCTATAAAAGAAATTTACATTCAACGTTGCTGCTTTAAACATAATTAAGTACAACCAGTAAAGGTTTTTACTAAAAGCTCTCCACTGAGAAATGTTGAAACAACATCCAAATGATTAAGTAAACCACACTTGTAAAAGCTGCCACCCTTTCACCAAATTAACCGCTTTGACTACTCCCCTTTTAGCTGTTTCAGCATTAATGCTACTTCATTATTCATCAAAAATGGAACTCTGGTTTATATTCCACAATACTTAATTACTGGCTTTTTTTCCCCCCCTCCCTAGAAATATCTTTTTAGCACAGCGCAAATTATTTAAGTTTTTGATATTTTATTAAAAAGAAAAAAAAACAAATTTGACCTTATTTGTTGTTTTGAAACTATTTGTTATTGTACCTGTTTGATTCACTTCACTTATTAATGAAAACTAAGCAATTAATTATATCATGTACCATAAACACTCTGTAGTATATACTGTAAAAAAAGATCATCTCCACAATGGAGACATTTTGCTGCATACAGAATTCTCCATTCAAACATGTGCTAGTAAAATTAAGTTATTTCTAGACCAGGACATCAAGAATAGCTTTTCCCTACCTACCCTGGGTTTGCACGCTGGTTGGCCCACTGCTAAGACAGGGGGGCACTGCGTCCTAGACAGTGTGCAAAGCAGCCATGCTTAAAGAAATTGCACGCTTGGTCTGAGAGCACAGCAGTTAGTGCCGTCAATCAAAATCAAAACACCCGTAAAGAATGAAGAGAAGCGATAGCTTTATTATGAAGTGCTTCAAACACAGGGTTAAAGAATTTACTGTAATGTGTGAGAGCTATTTTTTTTTTAAGCAGCACATGATTTAGGGGTACTAAAAGATCATGCCGATTCAGAAAAGTTAGTAATTTTAATTGATGTTTTTTTACTGAACTTCAGTAAGGTCTGTAATATACTCCCATAACAGCAAAAAGGAACTTCTACAACTAAACAAAGAAAATTGTCCCCTCCTGGAAATGAAATATATACCAGACGAAGTTGAAGAAAACAGTAGCAATTCTGTGACGGGAAGAGGATGTGCTGTTGAAGTCATAGAATTGCACAATAAATTATTTCAGAAATTAGATAGATGAAGCTTGTTCTGAGATGCTGAAGAAAAATACTACTTGACCACAGAGATGCTGCTTCTGATGATTCAACAGACTACAAGTCAGCGATACCATTCATGTCCCTTACACTGCAGTTTAAGTATTTTATGATATAAGGCCTAAGATGGCAATAAGAAGAAAACACCATCTCTGGATGGACAAATAAGTTGTTGGTGGAAAATCTTTGAATTCAGCTCAAGATTTTCTGTGTTGGCAGTAGTATTAAAAGAAAGGCCTGAACAACCAATTCCATAAACACTCAAAAGTCACAGTATGCAAAGAAGACATAAAATGCCAAAGAAACCAAAAACTAGATTATGAAATGTAGCCATGGAATGCAGTCCTAACATATGGGACTTTAAAAAAAGGGAAAGAGTGGAAAAGGAGACAAGTCTTAAGATCCTGCTTAGGGTTCCTACAGATTAGCTGTTTTCAGAAAGGTTATGCTCCACTTACAGAAGTTAATTATAACAGGAAAAGCAAAGCAGAGTTTTTGATGTCTACAGGATAAAACCATGGAATAATCATGTGGACCTCTTCTCTTTTTGGTGCTGATGCAGTCAAGTATCCATTCAGACTACAGATCAGTAAAAATCTCACTGAATACTTATTATGATACTTTTGGAAAAAAAATATAAATAACCAGCTACAGAGAATGAAGCAGATAACAATACATCCTGTGGACTCACCTGTGAGCAGCCACCATACCAAGCTAAGCATATGACCTTCTATATCAAATCAAAAAACACGGCAAACCAGAAAATAGAACCGAACAAGATTTTAGCAACAGCAACACAAAATACCTAAATGTGTAGAGATCTGGTACTTTCTATTTTCTAATGGCATAAACTGGGAAAAGTATACAATCCAGCACCGCGAAAAATCATGAGATTTCCCTCTGTGTATTCCTTACGCAAGTTAAGAAATAACAGAGTTGAAATTTATTTTTAAAAATGTTCCTTTTTCCCCTTTGTTTTTTTCTTAACAGATACGATTCTCGTAAAATTTAACAATGAGTATGTCATAGTTCATCACAAAAATATAATCAATGGAAGCGATACAGGCAAAGGAAGAGAGGTACTGTCATTCCTATTACATTCACTAAAACCTGGTACTATTTCATCTTTTATAAGCTGATAAACTTCTAAAATCTGTTTGTAAACAATGTTGGTGGGAAAAAAGTTTGTTATAACTTCTTGTTTTAGATAGGGGCAACATTGTAAGAATGGTGGTCAGTCTAGAATTTCAGGAGTTGCTTGAGAGCACAGAGCAAAATTGTATGGTTCTTTAGTCGTACCACTTGCCATTAATGCGAAAGCCTGGAAGTAAGACAAAGTTTCAAGCAAAATGTTCTTCAAAGAGCTGAAAGACTGACAAAACACTGTAATTTAGAGTTATGTAATGGCTTAGAAGGTTTCCAATGAGTTGAGTAGTCTGTACAAAGACTCCTTCTGATTTAGCTAGGTCTGGTTTATTTATTTTTATAAATGGGGGGGGTTAAAAAAAAATTTAAAAAATTAAAAATCCTATGGGAAATAGAGTTACATGCAGAGAAGATCCCCTGTAGTACAAATTTAATTCAATCCCATTATCCAAATAAACTGGATAATTTAGAGATTTGTATCAGCATGAAATTGCAAAGGAGGTTGATTATAAGGCAGAAACTGAGGAAAATAGAGATAATTTGTTTATGCTGAGAAAATATTAACTTTTATCAAATAAAACCTAAAATAATAGATGACAAAGTTTTTTCTTCGTCCTCTTCGAACAATATTTTTCTACTAGTTCATATTTTATGTGTCTCTCAAAGTGAATTTTTTTCTAGTTGCTTCTCAATGTTAAGCAGTAAATATCCAAATAAAATACTAAAAAAGAGGGGAAAAAAATCAGGAAAATTCTAGGTAACAAAATAAACCCAGGGTCCTGAAGTGGAGATGACCAATTAAGTGGGAAGTAGTTAAGCTGTAAATGAACAAAGATTCATTAATTTCAGTCTCCGGGGATAGGCCAGCCCAATTCTTAAGGGAGAATCAATAATTTAGATCCAAAGACCTCATCTTCCGCTTACATAAAAATGGCGGTTTTCATTTGCACCTTGTGCCTCTCTTTTATATTAACAGAAAGAATTGAAAAGCAGTGTAATAAAGGCTGGGCTGGCAACTTGAGCGGGAGGAAATTGCTGCTCTTCCTGTAACAATCAAAACAGAGGGGAGTTGTATGATTTCTCATTTCACATTTATTTGCAGGGCCGGTGACAATCTCTTTTTCTTACGTGATATTTCTGCCACCTGGTAATATTGCAGGTGTTAGAGTTTGTTATTACTAGTGATTGCAGTCAGGTTCTGGTCGTGTTTAGATGCGTACTGAGAAGGCACGGTTCATAACCTCATTCTGTCAGGCATTGACCTGAAGTTTCAAGAAGAGTTAAGAAAACACAGTGCTCTGCTATTATGTGGTGAGCATGCTGTTGTTTTAGGCAACCTTTTGTAGCATTGAAGATGGGGAGGAAAAAAGACTCACAATTTCCAGTGTTGTTAGAAGGTTTAGAACGTTAATATTTATGAAAAGGTTGATATTGAAAAGTTCATAATATTTCTCTAAGGAAATTAAAGAAAAAAGTGGTAGAAATTTCAGTGAATCGAAACCAAGGTTTTTGGCTTTCCCTACTCAGGCAGTGTGTTGAGTTTCAGTGAAGATAATTTATTTTAGATTAAACAAAGCCAATCAAAACAATAGAGATGAGTTTTCCATAAATGAAAAGTGGACGTATTTCCACAAAGATTAGATCCAGTCCACTCAAGAGATAAAGGCCTTAAACATCAAGCTATCTGCTTCAGTTAATCAGGCTGATCCATCATTATCAGAGAACAAAAGTAAAAAAATAAGCTTTTCTCTTTGCATTTCTCTTTGCAAAAAGTTACTGAAAAGCTAGCAGGCTGGATAAAATGCTTGAAGCCAATGCCAAAAACCATTTCAGTTTTCACCACTGAGGCCAGGATTTTACTTCGTTTCTGAGCTGCAATACTGCAGACTCACAGAATCCCTGGAGTTGGAAAGGTCCTCTGGAGGTTGTCTAGTCCAACAGCAGGGGATCCTGCTCAAGCAAGGTCAGCTAGAACAGGATGTCCAGGATCTTGTCATTGAGTTTTAAATGTTCCCAAAGACCAAGACTCCACAACCTCGCTGGACAACCTGTCCTAGTGTTTGGTTATGCCCACAGTAAAAAAAAAAATAAAAAATATCATGTTTAGGTGTGGAATGTCATGTGCTTCAACTTGTACCCATTGCCTCTTGTTGATTCACTGGGTACCACTGAGAGAAGCCTGGCTTCCTTTTCATTCTCTTCCACCAGCTATCTATACACAATGATAAGATGCCCCTTAGTCTTCTATTGTCCAGGCTGAACAGTTCCAGCTCTCTCAGCCTCTTCCTGTATGAAAAATCATAGAATCATAGAATGGCTTGAGTTGGCAGGGACCTTAAAGATCATCTTGTTTCAACCACCTGTGATGGGCATGGACGGCTCCCGCTAGACCAGGCTGCTCAGAGCCTCATCCAGGCTGCTCTTAAACACTTCCAGGGATGAGGCATCCATGGTTTCTCTGGGCAACCTGTTCAAGTGTCTCACCACCTTCATAGTAAAGAACTTCTTCCTAAAATGTTCCAGTCCCTTGATTATTCTTGTGGCCCTTCACAGGTTTGCCTGAGAGACATGATGTAACTGTAGGGACCCTGAGAGTTGGAGTACGAGAGTGTCAGAAATTTGCTAGGGATATACCAGTTCTTTCTCATAATTAAACCTGTATTACTCTATCGTCCTGGTCATTAATTTGCAATTCAGAAGCCCCCTCCAGACAGTCACATAACAGAAAATAAATTGAAATTCAACTGCTTATGTTTAGGTTTGTATGTAAAATCTGTAGTCCATCTGCAGTGAGACTTCCTATAGCAACAGGGATTTTTAGCAACTCATGAGAGTTCCAGTTTGCCATGACCTAAACTGCCTTTGAGAATGCTTTTGAGACACCCTCTCTCCTTGCCTGGAGTAAATACTTAAGGTCCACCAGGATATGTGGATTTCATGACGCCTGTAAAAACCTTTCAATGCTATTAGCTCTGTGTCATTTAGCTCTGTGTAAACATTTGATGATAACTTACAGTCAGCTGTCTTTTCATCGTGGTGGAGTTAAGTAAAGATAGCTACTCCGGCTGTATCTAGTTGAAAAGTCAAGGGGGTGGAGAGGAGGAGGAAAGAGAGGACTCTGAGGTCTCAGCTTATTATGTGGTTGGAATATAGTTGGACTGTGCAATAGCTGGAATTTGAGCTCTAAAGTTTTCTTGTGTTTCTTGTTTTAATACTTAATATCCTGATTTAATATTCTTTAAATATTTTGAGAATACTTTTGAAACATTTGTGACAGAGTCTGTCTGTCTTTATGAAAACGTTTTAAAATATGTTTTAATGTATGCTGTAAATGATCAAGGAACTCACTTTCTTTAAAATTGATAGTAAACAGCACAGGGCTTATAATGGAAAACTACTTCCTCTTAAACCATGCAGTGAATAATTTTTCATCAAGGACAGTTTCCATAGTTAATAAAATAAAGTAAACCTTCAGTAGTTTGACACATCTGGGTGACAACCTGCAATGAAGTTTAATGGCAAATATCCTATCACTAGAAAAAAGGAATTCAGGTCTGCACTTTGAAGAGTAGATCTGTGTTCTTTTTGATGAAGGGGAAATGAATAAAAGCAAAGACAAAAAGCACTTTAAGTAAAAGGCATTTCTGTTCTAGTGGTGATCTGTGGAAAGTACAGGCTGTTTTCTGTAAACTGTAAGCAGAAAACAGAAAGCACACACTATAAATGCTGCCTTTTGTATCCAGCTGTTTCCAACCTCCCACAAAAGTAAGGTTATCTGAAAGAAAATTATTGATTAATCACAGCTATTTCCCCACAATTACCTAAACATCTTATTTCAGAAGTATCCCTACAAGTAAGATAATTTAAATGGGTATTCAAGGAGGAAAGGCAGAATTTTAATTTGAAAGGTATTTATCTAATGCTAAAAAAAAATAAATAAAATAAAATACTGTGAACAAGCTTCTCTTTTCAAAAGAAATCCTTCTTACTCATCTGTTGTAATCCTAAAAGTAGGCAGGCCGGATTGATTTTGCTCCTATATGTAAATGAAGCTTCAAGTTCTTACATGTCAGGACTTCTGCCTCCATAAAATGTTGACATAAGAAACAAATGAGATATAATATCATATATCTAAATATATTTGTATACATTTAATCTTAGTTTGTCTTATATACCTTTGCTTTGCATAGAGTGAATTACAACTCAAATTGAAAATGTAGACACTGTATTCCTTCTACTAAGCAGTAACTCTGAATATATAAAAAAATCACAACTCCTGTGCAATATTTCAGTCTACCCTCATTAACCATGAGATGTAAATAGAATGCATCCACCCTTAGCTTACAAAAATGTAACTGTTTTTAAGCTCTATGACGTTGAAAATGCATGTTTCTGTTAATTTTATCTCTTACAGAAAATAATGTTTTGGTTTTCCTTCCTGGTACTCATACTCATTACACATTTGCTGACTTCTCAGTTGAGATAATATTCTGTAAATCCCAGGACTTTACTCTTTTGGCACAGATAGTCAAAACCTCTTTTCTAAACAGAGGAGAACTAGCCAAAACAGCAGAATTACCTTTCCAGGGAAAATCTGCCAGCTGTAAGGTAAGTTTCACTCCAAATTGAAGTGGAAAGATGAAAATTTAAGAAGTCTTACCAAAAAAAAAAAAAAAAAAAAGCTTTATACATATAAAATTTATATACTCATTTAAAATAGGAATATCATTTCATAAATTTGTTATAATAAGTGAATTTGATACCAGAAATGAAATTATACCACCTTATTAAAGACATTAAAAGAACAATGACATAGTTCTTAAAAAACCTTGAGTGGAAAATATAATACAAATTGAGTCATTTGTGAAAAACTGTCTCAACTTTCTCATGCAATCTTATTTGCAAACGGGAAACTGGTCCAACCCTACTATAGGGGGAGGAAAAATGTTTACAGAAAATGGAATCTTTTCTGAGTAAACATTTACCTTCTGACCCAGCAGTTCCTCAGCACTGTCGCAGTGGGTACCCTGGGTAACAAAGGATTGATGCTACAGATTACCCCTGCAGCTTATGAAGAACAACCTGTTCAGGTCTGCTTCTTTTCAACAACCCACTGAAGAATCTTTCCCCAAGAGAAGAATAAAGACAGGAAGCTTCTGGCCCTAGAGTGTTCCCTCTTGAAGCCTCCAAGATGCAAACTAGGTGACTTCTCTTCCCCCAGACATGACAGCAGTTTGTATCATGGTTTCACCTCTTCTTTGTACATACCATCTTCAGGGAGAGAAGAAAAGAGAGCTTTACCAGCATAAAAAAAATAAAAAGCAAACTGATGAAGCCTGCTTTTATTTCTGAGCCAAGGGGAATCGGTTTTGTAGGAAGAGCATAAACATGTCTCGCAGCAGTTTTCACAGAGCCCACCTAAGATAGTGTATCAGAATGAGAGGAGGGGCAAAAGAAATCCTGCTAGACTTTCCCTTTGCTAAAAAAAAAGCAGAAACCTGCACTTTTATCTACATTAGGGGTACGTTTTTCAAAGGGCTGTTCAGGGATTTAGTTGGAGGACTTCCATTAGCATCGCTGGGAGATGAGAGGCTTTTTCATTGTGCTCTGCTTTGAAAACAGACCTCTTTGGGGTATAGGGACAGACACTGTCACATAAATGGTCTCCCTCTTTCTCACTCACACTTTTTTCTGGTAATAATCGTTGACTAAACAAATAAGTTTTTGATTATGATCAGCATGGAAAATTTAGCTGGTCCCTTCACGCAGTGTAAAATAACATCTGATGTTAATTCTGGTCAGAGCACCCAGCTTTTATCATAGGAACTATTAAAAAGGCGCTATAGAGGAGTACCCCTTGAATTCACATACTGCAAAAAATTCACTGTAAAAGAAAAGCTATTAATTAAAAAATGGAACAGTGCAAGTAGTAGAAACTAAAATACTTCTACGCAGATGAAAGCTCCTTTTATATTGCAAATACCTCTTAATTAAAAATCAACATTTAATAATGACGTTTTATGAAGTTGCTCTTACTGATATTAGCCTAGGGATAATTTGCACTAGCATAAATTGATTTTTTTCCTTCAGTCCAGCTAGCAAAACCATAATGCACTCTCAAGCATATAGACTGAAGGTCGAAATTTTTCTTGTCAAGGGAAGAACTGGCTAACAAGATTGTAAAAAGAAGATCAGCTAAATGGGAGATTAGAACTGCAGCTGTACTTTGGGCAAAAACATCTCAGAGCACTTCTGAGCTCCCTTCTTTAATGATGTGAAGGATATTTTCAAAGATGTAACCAATTTAGAACGCAAATATAAAAGCAAAAATTGTTGTAAAGGACAGGTTTCATGTAAATACTCTTTCATACATCTCTCACTGAGAGCCATCTACTGCGTAGGTTAACATGACACAGTGAGGTTTGTTACACTTTCCAGCAAACCCAGCCTCTTTTTCTGAATTAACTGATTTTTCATGAAAAAATACCCAAGCAAAAATATAATAAGCACTCAAGAGAGTGAATGTCTCAAAAGCCAGAGGCAAAAAAGAAAGAACTTAACTAGTCTCATTAAAGTTCCGTCACTGACATGCGACAACTGTAAATCACCTTTTATCAAGAGCCAAGGGTTTAATTTCAAAATGTATTTACAAACATCCAGAGATGCAACTGCAAGGCTGAAACATGTAGCCACATGCTTGAGCAGGGATTTTTACAGAATGCAGTGACCAGTTTCAATTAACATTCAGTACAGGCACTTCATCTTAATCCTACAAGGCTTTCAAAGCTCCTTAAAACAAACAAAGCCTTGTCATCATTTTTTTCAAATTTAAAACTAATGAAAATTTTTCATTTGAAGTGTGTGTAGGGAATGGTTCATAACATTTTCTGATTAGAGTGTCAGAAAACTCTCACTCTTTCCCACTCTTTCCAACTAATAAATTCTCACCACTTCTTAAGATTTCAAGGACTTAAGCTTTACTTCAAAGAAAAGACAGTGAATGTGCCCTTGAAATTCTTAAACCAAATTCAGTTGAAAGAGGAAGGCAAAAAGGCAAGTTCAAAAGAAGGGGGAATTCAGGAAATTTGGGACTTTTTCATAACACTGAAGGAAGCACTAAGGTTTGCAATTAAAAAGAAAAAAAATCAAACAAATCATCCAGCGAAAGCCTCCCTTACATATTAGCTTTTCCTCAAGGAGGTTTAATAGATGTGATTCTGTTTAGCTCAAACCCCTGTTCAAGCGCACAGCGTGTTCATTCTGGATGGGAAAACCGGTCTTAATGGAAACCTTCTCTGCATCAGGCACTGAATTCTGAATGCAGCAAACTAATACAAATCTAAGTTTTGAAAATATTTGCTTCTGCTTCTCTAGCTCTTTACTTCTATTCTGTACTCAAAAATCCTGTATGTACTCATTTCTGTCAGAAAAAAATCCTTTCTCCAGTCCTCTGAAATTTGGTAGAACAAAGTCTGCTGTGACAGTTCCAAAAATGTGCTGCAGGAAACAACCAAGGGATTTTCAGAGTGAAGAGGGTTGTGTCACTGGTATGGAGAGGCTTCCTAAGTCTTCCCTATTTCTTTTCTGTGACCACTGAGGAACTGGATTTTCTCTAGTTCAAAAGAAGAACAGTGATATGAGAATTTTCATGTATTTGGAAAGATTTTTGTGATGTTTCCATATATAAGAAACTTCTCATGCTCTTTTACCTCTATAGGGAAAAGTAAGTCCATCTCATCATACTTACTTGATTAAAAAAAACCAACCCAACCAGCACAAACAAGCAATGTTTTTTTTTAATATCTATATTCTGCTGGTAATTCTGAAATCAGATAATACAAATTATTCTAATGAATCCTTACTACATTACAAGTGCCAGTAGACACACCGTACACCGCAGGGTGGTGATCTTTAATTCAGTATCCTGGTTTTGACGGCAAAAGCCCCAGACATTGCATAGAACATTCTGGAAAACAGAATTAGATAGTCACCTCACTTTAAATCAAAGGGTAGAGAAATTTTCATCTGGAAAGTTAAGCTTTAGAGTCCTTTACTGGCACTGACACAGAACGTACAGTTGTGTACATGAGAATAAAGGGGAAAATTAAATTGTGGTTCCACACTCGAACATTACCTATCAGGAAAGGAAAAAAACAAAAGCATTTTTGTGCTCCACATTCTTACATCCCCTCACGTTTCACTGAATTGAGTGTAGCATTTTCCTATTTCTGTATCAGAATGATCGACGTTATGAAAAAGGTTCTATTTTTACAGTTCAGTGATGTGCAGATGAGCATGTGTGGGTGCAGTTGGTGCTGGTGTTTGATATGGAAAATCAAACTTAGTATTACAGATATCTACAGTGCTTTTAAAGAAATTTGCCACCACGTGCTTAAAAGCTTTTGAGGGATCACCTGTATGAGTAAGCCTTTAAAATCCTCTGGTTCAAAACAGCACTTGACCATGCTAGGAGCCCCACAGAGAGCTGGTTGCACAGATTCCCTTTCTCAAGGGTTGTCTTATCAGGTGCATGCTTTTTATTTTTTGTGGTAACAAAAGGTTTGACTCAGAGTTCTTCTTAACTACCGGCAAACAACACTCAATTCCCTACCTGCTTCTAATCTGAGCATTATCTCCTTACATATTCCCATGGGACATCCCTGAACCACACGGAGAGCAAAAGTATATTAGCTGCTCCTGCTGGGATAGCACTAGGATGTAGTGGAACAGCATTTCCAGCACACTCCCACGCATTTTTCATCTAAAGAATGTTTGCTGGAGATGTCAACATCTCTCAGGGGAAGGAACAGACAGAATCAAATGATTGCAGACTCTTGAGAAAATTTAACTTATCCATTAAACAGAAGATCCAACAAGACCATTGGAGCAAAGACCTTGAGAACATACACTAAGCTGTCACAAAATTGTACTAAAGTTAGTGCAGAGACAAGCCTAGCACAGACAGTTCTTAGTGAATAATTACAAAGTGTCATGGCCTGAAATGTCTGGTTTACCCCACTTTAAGCATCTTCAGCATGAGTGGTTTGAAGGAAAACCCATAAATATTTCAGTGTTCCTTGTTTTTCAGTCTATGTTTCCTTTGCAGAGTTGCCAGCTTTCATCCTAGTTAGAAAGAAAGACTTAAAAATGGCAGTTTCTGTGGCATAAAAAGTATTTTATCCTGATAGGAAAACTATTGATTGGAGAGGTATGGAGGGATATTTACATCATACTTAACAATACACGTGACAGGCGATTACAAAATACCAGTGGTGGACTTACTGCAGATGTGTAAATGACTAAAGGTCAGCCTCTTTGGTTAGGTTTTCCCCAAAGTAAACAACTTAAAATGTCACATTTACACTGTATTAGGCAGTCACGTAAAATTAAGGAGTGAATCCCCATTTGTTCCTTATGGGTTATTTTCACATTCTTTTCTCAAAAAGAGGACGGCATTACCGAATTATTTGACATGAATGAATTTGGGTGATTGGCTGCCTGGTCGTTGAGGGTTTTATTTTAGTATATTGTTATTAACAACAACCGTAACTGTATCTTAAAAGAGATAAGCACAGAATACCAAAAGAAAATAATGCACGGCAAACATTTCAAATCAACAACTAGCGTATAAAAGTTTCATGTATAACTTTAAATTACTTTCTCCTTCACTCTTTTGCAGCCGGTGTGTGTGTTAGTATTCTACAGGTTGTTAATTTCAACATCACACAATACATCTAGCTAATGAGACTGCAAGAACATTGGGCTCCTCCATCATCTTCTTATCAGTGACAGTCAGTCAGTTAAAAGCTGTAACCCTGAGAATCGAACTCCTGGCTCAAACTTTTGCATTCTGGAAATGGTCTTCCCTAGGCTGTTAAGAGATAAGATGGATGCAACATTTTGTGACAGTTCAAGGCACTCGGCCTCCAAAAACTCTTCTGAAACCAACAAGAAACCTATTATCTTCTTCTAGAAAAGGTTTTTATATTCAGCGCAGTTAAGTGTGTTGTATGCTGTTGTTAGGAGCTCTAGGCTCATCTTCCACGGTTGCATCTACCCTCGTTCATACAACGCCCTTGTCTTCTAAGCTTTAATGAGTTTCTTCTAAGTAACTTCAAAGGTTTTAGGAATTTTTATTTTTTTTCAGTCATATAATAATTTAGATAGCTGGAGCTACTAAATGAGAAGATCTTTATTCATAAACTCAGAAAAATAGAAGGGTCATACTTAATACTGAAGGTTGTTGTACTGTCTTATCTAGAAAAAACACCAGGTAGTTGAAAGCGTGGGTCAGATTCTGCTTCCCGTGAGCCTACTAGGTGTGACCCTCTGGACTGACATCAGTGTACAGAAGTAGAACTTGGCATTATAGCAAAGAAGTCTCAAGTCATATCTAAGCAAAGCTGAAGTCAGAACTGAAAATTGCAATACAGGAAAGAGATCTTTGAGCTGTCATTACCAATTTTCTGAAATCATTAGTTCAGTGTTCTTTTGGGGAAAAAAAAAAAAAAGGAAAAAAAATGGTTGGATAAAATCAGAAAAGGTATTCAGAAAAAAAAAGAAAAGAAAATTTAGGGATTTTTTTTCTTCTGAATAAAACTTTGTTTTGCCTGTCTCTTGAGTAGTATGTACAGTTCTGGTTCAAGAAGGTTGCAGAGGAGTTTGAGGCGTTTTGGGGAAAGACAATCAAAATGACCAAGAGAATGAAGCAGCAACTTTCCAAAGGCTATGGTAGATTGGAAAGAAGCCAGCTGAGGGGGATAGGATTAAGATTCTCAAAACCATAAATTGATTAATAGAGTGAAAATTTAACATTAAAACTAGAGGCCAATGGAAACTAACAGGAGATTGGTTTAAAATTTATGTAACAATAAACAATCTTCTGGAACTTGTTGCAACATGAAGTTTGGAGATGGACATCAGCAGCAGGTTCAGCAAGCATTTAAACAACCTCATGGACAACAGGCCCATAAACAGGTTGTAAGAGGCCAAGGTAGATATGTACGTGCTCTCTGACATTTCTTGTCCAACAACTGAGGATAGGGTTAAGTTTGGTGGGAACAGTCTACACAGAGCTTCCATGCCTGTGTGCTCTGTAGTGACATCTTTATTGCCACTGCTGGAGACTGGATATTGAGCTAAATGGACTCCTTGTCCAACACAGTGAGGTATCTTCTGGGAGTTCTTCTGGCATAACACAGATGGGATGGATTGGCTTCCTACATTGTGCCGGGCTAAGTTACAGACCTTCCTTGGCAAGTGGATTGAAAAGTGAACACTAAACTTGAACGTGACCATTATTCTACTGAACAGCTGTAGTAGTAACAACTTCTCCCTAATCTGCTGAAGATACTTTTGCATTCTCCACAATAAGAGGAATTTTAAAGAAGTTTAATCAACTAACGCATATGTACCTACATGCATCATATTTTCAAAACAAAACCACTGTTCAGTAACAAGTAGCCAAGAAAAATTCCTTCAACTTCAAATGTTATCTAGCAAGTTGAAGAACTTTCTTAAGAGCCATTTAGGAATCCTTATAACTGAAATAAATGTATCATGGAGCTGACATTCCAGAGATGTATGTTTGAGAAAGATCTTTGCAAGCTCTAGCACGGTTTTTCATCATGACTTAGTTTGCATCTGCTATACTGTTGATGAGGGAAATGGCAACTTCTCTGGAAATGCCCACATGGGCAGGGTAATAGCTTTTTCATTTTTAAGATGCAGAAAAGAAGTTAATAAATACAGTTTTGTAAACCATTTTTACCTTTCGAAAGCAATTAATTGATTAAAACATTAAATACTTTGCAAATACATAGTCCGTGTAGCTTAAAATGTAAGACTAAATTCACTGCCGTCATTTTCTGGTTCTTAGATGTATCCACAAATAATCCTCAGTGCTGTAAATGAAGGAGGTTCAACTGTGACACCTCACAAGAATATCAAGTAGCTTAGCACAAGTCAAGATTCCCCATATTTTCACCCAAGTTATCCTAGAGAAAAAAAATCAGAGAACAGCCTGTCTTCTGCCTTCCTGTGGTGTTTTGTTTCATGGTGCCCTCGGATGAAGGCATTCATTAGCACAAAAGTGTATCTCTCAGGGTGTCTTGGAGAACATAGTGAAGGAAAATGACACTTCCTATTCAAAGACTTTCCTTTAGCTGTCCACAAGAATGGATCACAAGCCCAAATAAAACATTTCATTTAGGGCAAGTTTTGCCACGTGCTTGTGGAGTCCGTGTATCATGTCCTAGGATTACAAGCCAGTGGGAGCAAGCACCTGAGAAAAAAAGATAATAAAGGTGGACTTGCAAAGAAAAAGCTAGAAGCAAAAAGTTCTGGGAAAGCTTAATGTAGGATTTTTTATATATTTTTTTTTCTTATGATAAGCAAACGCAGTTTAAATGCCACTGTAGCATGACTAATGTAGTGCATGTGTTCTATGTCGATAATGTGGTATCACTCTCTTCAGGGATTTAGGTTGCTTCAGAGGAGAGCTATAAAACAGAAGTAAACACTGAACAGTTTTCTCCCATCTTGATCTTTTCCCACTGAGGTGAGCACGTGCTTACATGAGCAGTTCAAAGACAGCTAGGGAACTGCTCGGACAGCGTACGGGGTGAAGACTGCACGGAGCTGTTAACGGGTGCCAGGACAAACCTCACTTTAGCACAGCCTCCTTTTTGTGGAACTGCACCAAACAGACTAGTTTCATGGACTCAGTTTAGATTATTAGACCAAAAATCTGAACTCATCAGAGAAGCTCTCTACTGTCTCCACAAGTTTAAAACTACAACCAAGTCTAATGCTAAAATTGTGGAGGCAGACAGAGAAGAAAGTAGTTTAAGAGATGTGTATTAGTCAAAGAAAAGTGATGTTCTTAAACTTCATTCCCAGCCTCTTTCTTTTGCCAAATTGTAGTGAAATAAAATCACTTTATATTTCAGAACTCAAACACTGAATACACGTAAACACTTTTTCATTATTCATCGAGAGGAGTTAACCAAACATGCTTTGCACATCTATCAGAGAAAAACGTCAAGGAAATCGTTTTCGTTCGCAACCAACACGAGCTGACACTCTGCAGCCTAACCTTTGTATCCAAAATATCTACAAATTACAAGTGTACTGAATGTAAATAATATTAACTTGCCTTTAATCTGATTATAAGCAAACTAAAGCAGTTTAACAACAGTATGCTTCTATCTGGTACCATGACCTGTCCAGACACATCGTATAAACATTTTACTAAGTATGTCAGCAGAATGACCACCAAAGGGGCAAGCAAACAGGGGTGTGGTGGCATGTAAAGGGCATCCAGTTAACACCAAAGGGCAAGACAGAGAAAAGGTAAGTACAAAGGAGTGAAAATGGGATGTGCTGGATACACCAAAGGATAACCGGCAAAACAAAGGAAACTAGATAAACAGGACTGGCACAGATTAAACTCCCCTTCTAGGGAGAGAAAAATGGCATAAACCCATCACATATAAGTGCAGAAAACCAGAGGAGAAAGAAGACAAATGAAATCACTTTAGTTTTGGCCTCTTATCAAAGAACTCTTCATCCTGATCACGTGGACATCAGTGACTAAGAACACCAAGCCGTTGGTAGCTGTTGCTACCAACCATACCTCACCTCCTCTGTGTCATTATACACTCACAAATAATTCAAAATACAGGTAGGAAAGACTCCATTTTGTGTGGCACTAATTCATTTGGTCAAGTTTGAAAACTGGCCTGATCTGTCAGTCTTCTAAACAACCTTGTCACAATAATCTCTGATTACCGAAGTGATATCTACTTACTTGTGTATTTCCTTGCAAGATGCTGAATTTTTGAGCCATTTCCTCCTTGTCTTATAAATAAGATTGTCCTTTGGTATCTGTTCTATTTTCATAGTTGTGAAATGGAATATCAATATGCAAAGTTGCATATATCAGTATAAGAAGCGTGTTGCATTGCAGTTTAGGCTTTTTGTTATCAAACAAATAAATTTGATAGAGGGTGCAGCTCTTATTTTGTTTTCCTCCCTAGAATTGCATGTTGTTTCAGAAATACTTTAAAAGCAATGAGGTTTGCCAGACTGCAACTCAACGAGAATTGTATTACTATTGGCAATGTCAGGGTAATTAGCTAATTAATATGGTAATAATATTAGCAAAAACATCAGATGGGGATTAATTAGTCATACTAAATATCTCATATTCTGTGAGTTATTTTATGGCCCAAGAGAAAAGGAAAATTAAATGAAGGCTTAACAGTCTAGTTAGTAAGTAGTTCTGTTCCCATCTTTTAAGGCAACGCATTAAGTAATGTTCCTCCTGTACAGAGAGTAAGGAAAAAAAAGAAAAAAAAAAGATTTACAAACATACATTTGCTGTTCTTTGGGGATGCATACTAAGAGAATAAAGTTATACATTTACACAAATCTGCTCTGCAATGAAGTATCTAACTGTGCCTGGCTATCTATCCCTGCACAAAATGGAGTCAAAATAATTGACATTGAAACTGATTATTCATCACCGAGGAAAACATTTTTAATGGGAAAAAAAGATTATCATGTCTCCACTAATATTGAAAGGTATTTAAAGAGAATCAGTATCACTGGGTGAACATACATTACAGAGCTTTAAGAAATTTGCTTTTGGAAATTAAAATAGAAATGGAACATCAGAGCTCTTTTATTTATCTCTGTCTGTTCAACGGTAATGAAATATGTAAGACCAAGCTCTGGATGCTGAAGTCTCTTGTTCGGTGAGCAGGGATAGCACAAGCACTGACAGCTCTCTCTGAGTACCGTAGCTATAATAACTACTCACACGAACTAGAGAGATATATATGACGCAAAGTGGATTATATGATTATCATGAAAAATATCAACATTTTATGTTTTATTTGATAGAGTGATATAGCGGATCATTTTGAATTACAACATTTTACCAGTTTCTTGTAAAACTATTGGAAACACCCTGTGGTGCTTATTGCTTCACGAGTTGAAACGCAAATCTTCCAGGAACAAAGGTAGAAATCACCTCCGCATTAAATAAAAGTTAAAAGGATACAAACATATGAATCAGTTCTTCACACCACTGCCCCTGATCTGTTCAGCTTTTACTTTGTGTCAGTTCTTGATCCCCAACTTTTGCAGTGATCTCTGTCATCACTGAGATCATTGCAAGACCATAGCCTAGAATTGCCAAAATTAAATCAGGATACTCCAGCCATTGACTTTATTACGTATCATCAAAAAATAATATTTAAGACCCTCAAAGCCTTGAGCAAACAGTGAAACGGATTTCACAAACAGTAACACATGAATTGCTAGTTTTGTACTTAATTCATGGAAGTTTTTATTGACTGGAAGGAGAGGGGGGGAATATCAGTTTCTGGAATCCAAATTCCAATCTCTATACTAAAATGCTAGAGGGAATCACTTGCAGAATTCAGATTAAGATTTTTATTGGTCCTAAATGTCATACTGTTGAAGTCCCACATATCAATTCATGAAGACTAGAAATGTAAAGTACTACAGTCCTTTGTCCTCTAAGGCTTGCCCTTAGACAAAGCTGTGGTCCAGGAAGGCAGATGACAAAGCCCAAAGGCAAGGCTCCTGGTTAATGCTCTCTTTCCAGCGAGGCAGGCATGTTACACCTTTGTCTGCTGAGCCCAAAAGTTGGCAGGTCTGGAAATAACAAGTAAATAGATTTTGGAATGTCTGGAGTATTAAAATAATGAATTAAAGAGGCTCAGTGTGCTGGCAGTAACGGAGAAGGTGTGGGATTGGCTGTATCTGCATTCCAGCTATTTGCTTCTGCCAAAATACGTGAAAAAAAACCCCATCCTTATTTTTTTCATAAAGTTTTCCGTAAATGTCATCACAATGTAGAATCAGGGTTTTGTCTTTTACGTATAATGTGATATAGTTGTTACCTGTAATTATGCTCCCTAGCAGGTTATGAGTTGCCAGAGACATTCTGATAGAAAAAGTCATAATCAGTACTTCTTTTTTTTAGTCCAAGGAAAGAGATGGAGCAGCTTCAAGCAATTACCACCAACAGCAAAGCCGTCTACATATCCAGTAGCAACGTCTTGCTGTCCTTCTAAAGGGAAGCACGAATGGGGAACAACTGTCTTCACTTTGCACAGAATCCCAGAATAATTAGTTAGAAAAGACCTCCAAGATCATCAAGTCCAACTGTTAACCCAACACTACCATGACCACTAAACCATGTCCCGTAGTGCCATGTTTACATGTTTTTTGAACACTTCCAGGGATGGTGACTCCACCACTTCCCTGGGCAGCCTGTTCCAATGCCTCACCACTCCTTCAGTAAAGAAATTTTTCCTAATACCCAACCTAAACCTCGCCTGGCACAACTTAAAGCCATTGCCTCTCATCCTATCACTAGTTATTTGGGAGAAGAGACCAACACCCACCTCTGTCAGGTAGTTGTAGAGAGCAGGAAGGTCTGCCCTCAGCCTCCGTTTCTCCAATCTAAACACACAGCTCCCACAGCCACTCCTCATACGACAAGTTCCCCAGATCCCTCACCAGCTTCACTGCCCTTCTTTGAACCTGCTCCAGCACCTCAAAGTCTATTTTATACTGCAGTGCCCAAAACTGAACCCAGTACTCAAGCTGCGGCCTCAGCAGTGCCGAGTACAGGGGCACAATCACTTTCCTACTCCTGCTGGACACCTGTTTTTGCTACAGGCCAGGATGCTGTTGCCCTCCTTGGCCGGGGTTGTTGTGAGCCAAATGCCGGGCCCAGCACTTAAACCCCAAGCCATTGACCTCAGCCCATCAATCCAACCTGTCCAGATCACTCTGCAGAGCCTTCCTACCCCTGAGCAGATTGACGTTCCTACTCAATTTAGTGTCACCTGAAAACTTACTGAGGGTGCCCCCAGATCATTGATATATTAAATAAGACCAGTGCCGAAACTGAGCCCTGGGGAACACCAGTTGTGACCGGCCACCAACTGGATTTAACTCCGTTCACTATGACTCTCTGGGCTTGGCCATCCAGCCAGTTTTTAACCCAGCAAAGGGTACACCTGTCCAAGTCATCAGCCGCCAGCTTCTCCAGCAGAATGCTGTGGGTGATGGCGTCAAAGGCCTTACTAAAGTCCAGGTAGACAACTCCCACAGCTCCTCCCTCACCTGCTAGGCGGGTCACCTGGTCATAGAAGGACATCAGGTTGGTCAAGCAGGATCTGCCCTTCATGATCCCATGCTGGCTGGGCCTGATCCCCTGGTTGTCCTCTACATGGTATATGAGTGCACCCAAGATGAACCATTCCACAATCTTCCCCAGTACTGAGGTCAGGCTGACAGCCCTGCAACTCCCCAGGTCCTCTTTCCAGACTGTCGTGTAGATGAGCATCACATTGGCAAGCCTCCAGTTGTCTGGGACCTCTACAGCTTCTCCACTTGAAAGGCAAGTATCTTTCATCATGGGGTTGAACAAGGTATATTGTAGGTTCCTACTGATTTGCTTTGTTTTCTTACAGAGCAGGGCTGCCTGCTATGCTTTGCTGTTAGTAAAACCGTAAGAAATAAAAGAAGCTCTATACTTCTGAAGGAAAAAAACTGCAGTGATAATAAAATTGTAAGTTAGAAGCTAGCTATCTCTCCTCTCAAGAAGTATAACTGGGAGTACAATTATTCTTACTAGCCTAGAGATCTCTTCCCCATCTCAAAAAGTGTCTTAAGTTAAAAGTTTGTTTGGAAATCTCCAAAGCATATCAATTCCTCTAATAAGAGAGGGACTCCGGTAAGGCAAATGTTAACCTTTTCCACAGCACATACGTACACATTATATGATTCTTAAAATTCGCTTCAGATACCAGCAGTATCTCTGGAGAGTTTATTACACTTGATTATTCCACTTAAGTATTCATAAATATTTATGCACCAATTGATGTTCTCGATGTAATCTTTCAGTGGCTGGTACAAATATGTCACTAAAAAGTACAGTGAGGGAATCTGCAATTAGCAATTAGTGATTCAAACATATCATGTGGAAAGTTGAAAATCTCACTTGTATAAAATAAGCTTCTGCATTAAACATCTGGATTAGTTTAGTTTCCAAATGCAAGTCACCACCAGAGAGCTAAGCTTGCTCTCTGAAGACTGAGTTACGAACCTACCATAATATGTAAAGGCACAAACGTTCACCTGAATTAGCTTAGAAAAGCTTTGTTTACCCAAATAATATGCAAATTTTTCATGACTGTTCCATTCCTTTTAGTGTTTTTTTTCATCTTTTCTTCAGATACATTGACACTTCTGGCCAGTGTGACACTAGCAGCCCTCTATAGCAACCTTGCCGATTACTTCTATGTTCCTGGAGTGTGTTACCTCATACAAACACCTGCCAATCTTTAAGGTCCCTTCCAACTCAAGCCATTCTATGATTCTATGTTTCTACAATAATACAGTTTGTTTGCTTGATTTAGAATTTTATATGAGCTTGTTGTCATGAAAGTAGGAACCTGACATCATCATTCTACTTTTTTGAAAGGAATCTCACATGAAAATAGAGTATTAAACCATCCTTTTATGTGTCATTTATTACTAAATAAAGCAGTGATTTATGAAGTACTAATCAGGGAGGCCATACGATATCACATTTTATCTGGAAGGAAAAGGACGTGCAATCAGAATTTTTTGATGTATTACCTGAAATGTATGATGGGATTATTCCCACTCCCCCCAAAAAAAAGTTCCCTTCACTTCAGTGGAAGCTTTAGGTTAATGTCGAATCTCAACACACAAGAGACAATGCATGCCCACCTTCTGAAGATCACCATGTGGAATTTCTACCCCTATTCAGTTAGACTGGTCTTGTACTCACCCCTCTGCCACGTAACTGACCTATGTGACAAGTCTCTGCTGGCACATCCTGAGATACACAAAAGAACCACTGACTTCACGGTTGACCTCATAGCCCTGACAGCTGCCCATGACCTCTTTTCATTTGTAAGCTCAGCAATAAGAAAGCTGCAAAGAAAGAAACACTCTCTGTGGCTTAGTTGACTGTTTGACACCCTGCGCAGGCACTTGCTTTGCACATTTAATGTCCCAGTTGTCTGTGACTTGTCCCTGACTAAATCTTAACTAACTGGACCTGTCTTGTTATTGTACTGTCACAAACTTGCAGATCCCCTTCATTGCCAGCTTTACACGCAGGCAAAAGAAGCAGCAATTGATTAGAGGAAGCCGGTTGCCAGACACAAAACAGGAGTTGCGAAAATGTTAATGGCAGAGCCCCGGGAGAAAAAACCAAAGGGTTCCTGCTACCGCTGTAGCTCTTGTTCCTCAGGGAACTGCTGCGAATCAGCCGCTGTCCACAGGGAGGGCTGATGCTCCTGGCAGCTTGCACTGGGGGCTTCCTTTTCTCACCTACAGCAGCACAAGCCTTGCAGGGCTGTCATCAACAACATCACTCACGCTGAAGAAATTCAAAGAAACAGACACTACGGAAAGTATATTCAGACCAACTTTTTTTGTTTATTTTTTTCTCCCATAAAAAAAAATAAAAAAGTGTTGCGACTAAAAATGGTTCATGAAGACTTTAGGAAAAGCCTGGCTTACTAATAAGTCAGCAGATGGTTGCAATAGGCAACTGTACTCTTACCAAGTCTTAGTAGTCAGTAAAATCCCTTTTTCGTGATTGTTTTCCTTTGTAAAATATAAACATCTTCTCCTACCTCTTCTAATTTTTATTGCAAATAAAAATAATGTCTTTGTAAAGTTATATGTTTGGAAGGTGGAAATCAATAATTTAGGATGCGGAGAACATACATTTCTTGTGAAATAGAACTGTCCTTCCAAGACAAAATATAGTTGGGCCAAACATGAGAATACTTGATACTTCAATGCTCAAAACCTATTTCTCCATTGTACAGGCGACAAGAGAACGGGAAAAATACCTTATTTGAACTTGTGTTCTTTCCAGTCCGTAACGAAATCATACTCAAGTGCTCAGATTCAGATAAGCAGTTTTTCCAACTTTTTTATATTTCCTTAGACCGTGAGAAACAAATTGAATTTGAGAATCTCATCCCAGGAATTGTTCAGGAGGAGGGTTATTGCTTCTGTTAACATGTTTTTGGATTGGATATGTTAATATACATTCATTATGGTTATACCCTTTCTAGCTCTCTAACTCCCTCAGAGCGATAGGCAATGAAGCGATGGTAACGACTGTCATTTGAGGTGGCAAACTCTGAGGCAGGGAAGATTATTTGTATGCGTTAACAGAGCTTCTATTTTATGCGAACTAAAATTTGATGTCACAACACGAGTGGGCTTTTTATATATTGCTACTATCTCTCATTTGCATAATGTAAGTTATAATCAATGCAATATTTTATTGCAGATTTGAAGCGTGTCTCATCTATGAAATTGGACAGCGAAAATAGATCCTATAGACATCTTTCAAACGTGCAAGAAAGACATGAATAATTGACAGAAATTAAGAAGATTCATATGTCAACCGAATAGCACTTTGGGACATAAATTCACAGCATCCTCTTCTGAGATACACAGTCATATTCCAGTTTTGGCATTACTGGAAACTTCAGCAAGGGAGAAATAATGAAGATGTGATATCATCAGAAAACAGTAAGCATATTCACATTAACCAGCTTTTGAATACTCTTCTGTCAAAAGTGCAGGTATACAGTAACACTGACTACAGAAAGTCAGTGAAGCTCTAAGTGATTTAACGTAAGAGACGATAGATGGTTTGTCTAAGAAAAGCAACTACTTAAATGGAAAGGAAGGAAAAGCCGTTTAAAGAAAAGACTATGTACAAGTGGAGGAATACAATTCTATGTGGTGAAGAAAAAGGGAGATGAGTTCCTCAAACAGTAAACAGATTGCTAGTGAAGAAGTTTTTTCTCATGAAAAGGTGCATTTGTGCACCAGCAAGAAGTCAAAATAACAAGAGAAGAGAGTGACATAATCCAGATTCCGAACAAGACTTTGTTAAGAAATCGTTTTGTTCACCAGAAATAATCTCTTTGCTAGTTTGAAAATACCAACAATTTCTGACCTCACGGTAGGATGAGTGTTGTTTAGAAGACATATGGAAGTCAGTGAATTAAAAAATATCCAAGAATATATGTTATAAACTACAAAGAAGACTACAGACATGTTACACATTCTCTTGCTGAATAACAGGGAATTTATTGCTAATCCAAGAAAGTTTTCTCAAAGTACTAAAGATAGAAATGAAATTATCAAATCAGAAACAGCACACATACAAGCAGTTTTAAGTAAAGCAAGTTTATAGTTGATAAAATGGCATTTAAGCATGAAGTGCGAATGAGTCATGATCTTCTTCCCTCAAAAAATTTAATAAAGATTCAATAAATATAAGTGCTCCAGCCAGATGCTTTTTGTTTAACGCTGTCATAGGAAGAAGTGCCCAGTTTATCAATCTACGTAAAATATATACTAATATTCCTCAGCCAGGATTCTGTAACCATAGGAGCCAAACATCACATATAATGAAAAATATTTTGCTTTGAACATACACAATGTGAACACTCCAGAACATCCTGAACACTCTGAAAACACAAACATCTGGAACATCGTTCATGTCACTGAATTATCACAGGGACGGATACGTATCTTTCATTCCACAAAAAATATTCAACCTTTTCTCTACAGAAGCAACTCCAGCTTGGAATAAAATTGACAGATCTGAAGAAAGCAAGCCGCCTCATGTAGAGATAGTTGCTTTTCTGTCTCCTTTTACTAGATCAGCATCCAGAAAGACATTAATTAATAGTGCAAAAAGTGCAGAATAATCAATGCAACTTTATTGTTTCTGACTTATTAACGTGCTCAGAATGGATTGGACCTTCTCCATTTCCAGTACAAGAAAAGAACACTTGTCAGCATAATGCACAGAATAAAGAAAGAAAAAAAGGACATACTGATTTCCTACATCTCTTTGCCCACTTTCATACCAAAATAATCCCAGACGTGGTTTATGAGATAACCCCACTGCTGGTTTGTGGTGGTGTTTTAGTGAGCTTTGATAAGAAATTCTATCTGTTCTACTATTTGTTCTTCTAAAATAAACCTGCCCTTCGTCAGCTATTATGAACCAGTTACTGGAAAACATATAAGTGCTGAAGTTGTACAAAAAACATTTCTTAGATTAACAAGGAGTGAATTTTCTCCTTGCCTACAAGATAATTACATTGCTGATGTTGCCCACTTGGAAGATGCACTCAAAGGTATCAGCAGTGCTTGAGATAACATCTGCTAAGTGCTTTTTGATTAAGGCTTTTATAATTACTCATTTTCAAAAAGCACGTATCTATCTGAAGGGCACCCCAGTTATCAAAGAGAGCATGCTAATGCAAGCCTTTCACTGTTTCGGGTTTCTTACACTGATTTGACGTTTTGCTTAGGTTTCTAAGTGAAAAAAAGGGTGTGGATGGTCTGTGGATGGATCTCCACCCATGCCCATGCCACAGTTCCCTCAGGTTTCATCTATAACCCCAAGTAGGTCTCCTGTGTACTATATGACTACGCAGAGACAATCGATGTAGTTGTTAGCTACTCAGCCTGGAAACCTGTTGTCTCACGTTGAAGAATTGCAATACATCAGCCAGTAGAAGAGACAGCAAACAAACCCACTCAAACTACAGGTCTTCAACAGATTTTTTTTTTATTTATTTTTTTTTTATAGGTATTACTTAAATCCTAAGAAATGAAGAACTTTTATGAGACTGCAGGAAAATCTGACCTAATACCTTAATAATATCTGCAGATCTCTAGGAGTTTGGCATTTGGAAAGACCGAGGACACTTTCAAACCTTGCATGAAAAATTTGAGAAAACTGCATAACCCAGTGAGTATTACCAGAAAGGTCTTGCCAGTCTATCAACTGGCCAACCAATCCCACCAGGTGTTGTTGATAATGCAAGTCAGTGGAGTGATAAACATATCATGATTTTGAAAAAAGTCATCTGAAATGTGAGATGGTTTTCAACCTTCTTGCAGAAACTATACAACCAGATGTCCTTAAAATGTTTTCAGACATCCACTAAAAAAAAAAAAAAAAAGGGGGGGTTGTAAATATCTGGGGAAATGAAGTTATACTCAAAGGAGACAGGAATGTATTTAGAAATACATTTGCTGGTGCTCAAAGCAGATGGTAGGACATTTGAGAAATACTGTAATTTCTCTTTCTCTAGGCATCAGCAATATTACGTGAAACACCAAAAATCAAACCAGACATTTCCAAGCTGGAAATGTGTGCTAGTCAAAATAAGAATAAAGAAGAGAAGGTTGCAGGACACTGATCAAGTGAAGATGTGGAGAAGAAAGGGAAGAGGAAAAGAGTAATTATATCTGAAGTATCCTGTCTTTAGAAAATGTCTTTCAGAACAACTAGCGTGCTTGTTTTCCTTGTTGATGGCACGTTTTAGCAAATAACATATATTTTTAATTCTAAGTGTTACTTTTTAAGTAATAAATATGTAGTCTGTCATAATATAGAGATACATCAAATGGGAGCGTAAGAAAATAATAGCTGCTGCTAAGCAACGGTTGAATCAATGACATTTAAAAAAGTCTGTTGGCAGATGTCTTTGTAGAACTTCATCAATTTACCATCTCAGGGAGCAAAATTTCTGTTCACAAGTTACCGCTTTAGCTTTACCAAACACTATACAATGCCGTCACTGTGTAGTCTAGGGGGTTATTGTAATTCAGCTTCCCTGGTCACTTGGCCTGCAGGTGAATCTAGACAGGAAAATCTGATGATGTCACTCATTAATATTGGTCGCAAGGCTTCCAACACATTAAGATAACTCATATTGTTATTGAGCTTCCCATTAGGAAAATAAACTTCTTCTCTTTCCTTTAAGTTCTGACTTCTTATTTAAATCTTTCTATAGAAAATGCTGCCTCAGTTGACAGTTGAACTCAAACAATTGAAGAAAAACAACATCTGAAGACCAATCTTAAGTTGAAGAGCTATCTTAGCATATTTTCATACAAATGCCCCTATTACCCAGTCAAATGGTGGTCCTCTCTATGTAATCTCATCTAATGGTACAAAACTTGTTATGCCTATTATCAAGAACGATACTCAAAAAGAGATAATATGCACAGCTCCTGGGTACGTGACATTTGTTGTTAATGAAACCTTGACGAACCACATGAAACAAAGAATTCATCAGATGTCATCCATGAGGGATATATCTACTTTAGACGCATCTATATGACAAGCTCTTTGGAAATTTTTGGCTTCAGATGAAGAAAAGAAAGAGGAGGAAAGAAAGACTCCCAAAGAAAGAAACCTTGCCTTGACTTACATGAACACAAAATTATTCTTTTGGCAAATCTGCAGCTCAGGATTGCTAATTATAATGACTCCTCCACTAGGATTTCCTGAATTGTAATATACTACCCATTTTGAATGAATGATTGGCTTAAGACAGAAAATGACATGTGCCATGAAGATGTGTATATTATCTATCTGTCTGAATGACTATGCTTGGTATTTCTTTATAGACACTTTTTAAGAATCTACAGAATGCTAAATGCTTCAGATGAAGAAGAACATTTAAAAACATCTTCCCATTCAATATATATCTCCTCAGGAAGCTGTCAATGCAAACGACACTGCTTCTGTTTTGAAAAAAAATATCTCCAGAGTTTTGATTTCCAAATAGAATCCAGTGCTTCCTGAAAGTTACATCTTTGGAAAATTGGAATTTTTTTTTTTGGAGGGGGCGGGGGAATCATCTGCTCCTGTAGCCATAGAAAGAGCCCCAGATTAGAATGGATTGCTTGGTACATAATGCTGATGTATGAAATACTGGGCACTCACTGAGACATGCCTTTTCAGCTAGCCCCATTTCAGCCAAAGAGGGTCCGAGTCCCACATAGAGATGTAGTGTTTGCACATGAAGATATCTTAGTCTCCTGCAGATCTCCATTTCAGTGTGCAAGTGTAACCACGCAGGCCGTTTCTATCGCCAAGTCTGCCTGCCTGGTTTGCACCTCTGTTACCGCACGGTGCAATATACACATGGAGGGTAATGGTCCGCATCTGACCCAAGCTCCATGCAGACCAGATCCTTCGTGCTAGGCTTTCTTGAGTGCTGAAACAGGCATAATCGTATTTTTAGTAAAGAATGGAGTACAAGAAGGTGGGATTAGACTATTCCCTAGCTCTATGTGGGTGACTGACTACTTTGATGAACGCTGCCATTTATATGAAAACGTTCCTATTTTGAAATCTGCTACCCTAATTGTACCATCTTATGAATAATTGCATCTGTAACTGTGGGAACTGGGAGTGCCTCCTGGTTGCCAGGACCAGATGTGGGGTGGGAGGAACTCTCCATTGCTATTATCTGGCCAAGTACCTGACTTGGCTAAGAAAGGGACCGTGAGGACCTGGAGCATACTGCAGAGCAATCCCTGCCCTCAGAGTAGCCATATCCAATATGAATTAGAGGAAGAAAATGCAATGGCACACAGGTAGCTAGAGGCAACGTGTAATCCTTTTGCTAGAATTCTAGTGCAACCTGTATGACCCATCCATGCTGAATAACATCCCAAGTGTGAGCCAGTGGTTTGTGATATACATACATTAAGCAAATGGTTCTTTATTTTCTGAACTAAAACAAAGGCGATCTCTCCCGGAATACTGATGAAGCATTTGATCTGCGTCAAACTCCAAGTGCTTAGGATGCAGGATAACAGACTGCAAAGTCCAGCTTTAGCCTTTTAAAATTTAATTTCCGTATTAATATGAAGCAGATCTTCAGAGATTTACAATCGAGAAGTTTGTCAGCGTTTCATTGCAAACGCTCATAGTTGGTTTGAGTACAAGAATTATTTGACAATGGTGTGCCGATAACAACAAACGATGCTGAAAATAATGGCCTTCTTGAATATTTACAGAAGAAAGAAGAGAGTTGACTGTAACTTTTATCTTATTCTGTACTTGGGTTTTATTAAATGGGTATCTTTAAGAATTATTAAATAAAGAGTTAGTCACCTAAGTTGCAACCAGCCCATTTAAGTGTAAGCATCCATGTTTGCAGTTTTCAGTATCTTTGCTTAGAACTTGGGTAGAAAGGTAAAATAAAATATCAATTCATTAATTTTGTCATTTCAGAAAGGATTTTTCTCAAAGTGTCATTGATTACGTAAAGCACTCAAAGTGCATTCTTTCTCTCTCTGGTCTGTGGAAGTAGAAACAATTGTATACTCTTTAATAAAATTAGTGAGGATTTCTGACTCCTGGGGCTCTGCCAACAGATGAGTCAGGTGGTAAAATACAACCCAAAAAAATGATAAGAAAAAATGAGACATTTAGGTTTTTCAAACTGCTTGGCTAAAAAAAAATAAAAATCAGTTGTTCTCAAATTAATCATGGTAACAAATGAGAGTTTCTCATTTGAAATTTTTCCTTTTGCTAAGCAAACTGGGACAGACACTGCCCTCAGAAAATCCTGTAGAGACTTATTAGTGTTTACACACAGAAGTAAGTAAGAGAATATTGGTATTTGCTTTGGCAAGGATGAGGCTGGTCCACAGCAAGTTTACAGACCACAATTTCTGACGTACTGTGCTCTGCTGTCCCTGAAGTCCCTTTGGCTCCCATCCATTTGCCTCCCTTTTACCCTCGAGTGCCAGTGTAATTCTACCGACATCCAGCACAGAGCAGAATCTGCTGCCAAAGCTGGACAAAGGCTCTCTGCACTCTACGATAGGTTCCATAAAAATCTAGCAGCACAGTTTCAGTCCTTATTCTCAGTTGTATTTTGTTTTTATAACTCGGTGCTATGACACCTACAAGCTGGACGGAGAAGTTGCATTTAGGTAGGAAACAGTCAATGAAGACTTTTCTAAATTGAAATTTCTCTATGGAAATTCCTTGGAGAATTAATTTTTTTGTTCTGATTCGTAAATTTGAATCTAAACAAACTATTTTAAACTGTCCACCTCGAGTGCAGTTTTCTCAAGAGTTGGTCAATGTGTAGTTCTATGTACTAGTGATGTCACAGTGTTCTGCATACATTGCTGCTTGGGTTTCCTACGGTTCCAGGCTTTCCTGGACTAGGTAAGACTTTTATAAATGTCTTGTCTGATAAAGATGTGTCATATTGCACAAGAAAAGGTGGAGGAAATGATGAAGTACGCCAGTATGGAGTGATGTAGAACCACAGGGATATTCAGCTGAACACCAAACTCGATGAAAACAAGGAAGTCTGCAATTTCTAAATCATAAACTTTTTGAACTCTAAGAACAGTTTGTCCTATAAAAAAAGTTTGAGTAGTTGATTTGCAGTGACAAAAAAAATCTCACAATCTCAGGACTTCCTTAGGGACTGTGCTCTATTTTTCTCCCGGCTGAACTGTCACTGGAAGCTGTTGATATTTTTCTATCTCTTCTTGACAATCAGGGGCAGAAAATGGAAGTTAACAGACCATTGCCTGCAGATGAAAAGACTTCATACTAACTGCTTTCTGGTTCTATATTCAATACAGAGAAAATTAAAAGTAAGAGAGTCTACAAACCGAATCCCTTCTGAAAATGTAAACATAGCCAATTTCCATTTTTTTTTTTTTTGTAATGAAGTAATCCCTTAATTCTGATGCATATCACTGAAAATTTGTAATAGCACAGGGACTTCAATGACAAAAACCAAAATGCCTTTGTTTTGGGTGGTTTAATCTATCCTACACAGTTTATTCTTGCTATTTTAATGCCAGAGCAATTATACTTGCTATTCTCTTTGATATGCCATGCAAACTTCGAATTTCAACTATAATATTCAATATAAATATTTTTTCAATCTTATTAACTAAAAGCTGAAGTAAAGAATCCCTAGATTTTCTTTTTTTTTTTTAAATAGTTCCACGATTTCTGATCAAAATGATGTTTGTTTTTCTTTGGATAGACAAGATTCCTGTTAGCTGGAAAAGCAACATTGCTTCCTATAGTATTGCACATCCCTTTCTGAACCAACAAATTCTATCACAAACAAGAGATTCTCTGCCAGCATTGCACTGCACATTCCTTTGAGTATGTTCTTATAAGTGAAGTACCTTTATCTTCGTATCATGACTTTCTCAGCCTGCTCCACATAAATATACTTTTGTACAAAAGGATTTATGATGTTAGACTAGTCCTAGCCAAGTGGCAGGGCATAACACTATTTCCTGCAGTCACTTCAATTGTAAAAAAACAGGCCTCACTTCTAGAAAACGGAGCAAGATTTTCCAGCAAAATAATAGCAGTTAAGTGTTTCTGAAGACATTCTTTTGTCATTGTCAGATTTAGCAACAATTTCAAGGGTACACATTTCAAGGGCATACATCTGAATTGTAAAATATGCTTGCATATGTGAAAATACTGAACCGCACGTTCACAGAACGGTTGTAAATAGATCTGTCACAAGCAGCACATTGCAAGCCTCACTTTTCGCTTCTAAAAGTCACAGAATAGCAACAACTTTTGTGGTTTACTGAAAGCTACGTTAAAAAATGTTTTCAGAGGGTTTATTGTGTGGGGTTTTTTTAACATCAGATTTTCTGAGATAGTGCAGGATGGTACAGAGACACGTGCACGCGCTTGTGCCTGACACAGCGAGCAGGGACGTGCAGCGCGTGCTGCTTGTTCTGCCCCGGGGCTTGGGGCAGTTTCCCCAGGAGCTGTGCCACAGCGAAGCCACCGCCTCCCTCCAGGCACAGGGAGTTTAAGGCTTCTAGTCTGGCTGCGACAAAAGGAGGAAGGTTGAAAAGATTGCTGCTGGAACGCTCAGGAAAGGAAGGCAACGGGAGGTGGGCTCCGCTGCCCAGTTTTGAGGCAATGCAAAGAAATCAGGTAGCCCTTGGACACACGTGCGCTGCAGAGGAGGTCCTCTCCCATTCACTAGAAGGTAGAGGTTGAAATACTGATCCTTCCCCACACTGAAAATTGTTGCTACAACAACCTATTGAATATCCTCACATCACTGGCTCTTCATTTTGACACTCTGGACGGGGATGAAGTTTGATTCAATGTGAGAGCCACGTTTTAAAGCAGAAGTGAAATATCCAGGCATTTAACAATCACCCTTTAATATACCAGACACACTGCAGATAGCAGCCTTGAATGCTTCTTTTTAAGTACCAGGCATACTCCTATATATGTCCTTGAATTTAAATTCAGGACACATTCCTTCTAAAGTAACTTAGTGTTTCTATGAGATGATAAATGGATTGAAGTAACCCATCTCGACAGAGAAAGATATCATCTTAATAATCTGATATTTTATGTTCTTTGTTATAATTACTTTTGCCTCAGATTAATGAATTCCATTTACAGTAGCAAGCTAGCAAATGAAAACCATTCAGCACAAGTATGAAACATAATGGAAAGATGAGACTGTCTGGTATGCAAGGCATAAATTGAAGTATTGAAGAGTCAGTATTTACAAAAAAAAATAGAAAAAATAAAAGATTTTTATGGTGTACATTTTATTAAAAAAAGAGATCTCCTTCCCTCAGAAGAAACTAAATGCATTTACATTCTTGAAAACAATTACCAAAGCCACAGAACTGAAAGTCTAAGCTTTCAATTTTCTTCTCAAATCACACTCCCTTTGTTCCCATTTATTTTTCTGTATTGTATTATGTCCTTCCTATCTGTTTGTTCCATCCGAAGTCCAACCATAAAAAAAAAAAAAAAGGAAATAAAATCCCAGTGTTTTTTAAACAAACTTCTGTTTCTGTATAAATCCTTACTAGTTTAGAAATGCATGGCCTCATCTCCTGAGGAATGCACATCTCTTTCAGCCTGGGTCCCCTTGCACCAGCTGTTGTGCAGCCTAAACTGGCTGAGTGCTGCTTAATAAAGCCATTACACTAACGAGCCAAACGGAACAGATCCATAAGCTGGAAGGCAGCAGTGGTGAAGGAGCTGGGACACAGGGCACCAGGTCACAGAGGTAAGAGCAAAGGCAACACACGAATCGAATGCCACAGGTAGATGCGGCCAAGAAAGTTAGACATTTCCAGAGTAAAGGCAGCAACTAACTCCCTAGCAACCAGAGGCTGGGACAGGCAGGTTTCCAGCGAAGAGGAACCAGACAGCACCCTGGTTGTGATTCAGCAGGCTCTGAGGTGGAGTAGCAAATGATAGAGAGAAATAAGTCTACTGCTGGAAACATCAGAAGTCTGCTCATTTTACCCATTAGTTTGTCCAGAATAAAACCAGCAGCAGCCAGAAAAGCAAAAATATGACCTATGTGTATATACAAGGTCCTGAAATACCCTTCCAGACAGCAGCATCTGGCTTGAAATTTAATGGGAAAGATCTTAATGGTACCTGGAGCCCAAATTTCTGTTACAGGAAAGGCTAAACCAGGAAAAAAAAAAATCCCAAAACCCAACAACATCCTTCCCACCAACCTCCCAAAGACTCCAAACCATTTCAGGGAAAGACTAGAGACATTAACTTTGTAATATGAGGCAGAGTGGCAAAGACCAAAGGGCAAAATGTTATGTATGTAGCTGACAAAACTCCCTATATATTGAAACTTAACGCTGGCACGGAATTTTCCTGTGACAACTGCTGTAATGTTACCTGTCAGGCTGTAAAGGGACCAAATCAGACAATGTACATACAGCAAATCATGACAAAGAGCACCAGGGAGCTAGTTACCCTGTGGACATTAGAAAGCTGTGTTTTCCCAGTAACATGTGCTCTCAGAACCACAAAAACCCCCCAGATACTCTGATTCACATCGCTGAATACGCAGAAGATAACACAATATTCACTGTGGCAAGGGGAGAAGAGGAGCATTCGATTCCGTATCCCTGAGCCCAGCACACGCTGGTGAAAGCGCAGGAGTCCCCAGCAGCCGGGAGGGACGGCTTTTGTGTTTGATGCACCAGTGCTTGATGGGAAACGGTCCTGGGAGCAGTAACCAGAACAATAAGCAACAAGACCGTGTCTGTTTTTTTCTGCTAGTTGTGCCGCTGAAAGCTGTGATGTATGGGAGGTAAACCAGGGACGTGTACTCTTTCTTTTTCTCTTGTCTTTAATGTGCCTCAGCTTGTCATTCGGGAGTATCTCCGTTATTCCTGGGACACTGCAAACATTGGGTTTGTCAGCGTGCTCTTTTTTTTTTTTTTTTTCTTTTTTTTTTCCAGGTACAAAGAGGGGAAAGATTTCATTTCAGAATGCTGGTGCTGTCTCTCCCCGTGAAATGCAAATAGATCTTCCTGCTTAATTCTCACACCTATTTCCTGAACTGCCTTAGCTGTGCAGACACGGAAAACCAAGAGGAAAGAAAATGTAAAAAAAAAAAAAACTAACCAACCAAAAAAAGCCAGATTTTTATAACCAGATGCTTAACTCACTGCTTTTTCTGCATGGCCCTTTTGTGACATTATACGCCATTTGACATCTGACACTTCCCCGCTTCTTTACAGCAGAAACTGATGCCAGATTCATGCAGTACAGTAATGTCTCCAGTAAAGTGCTATTTCACCAGCATGACAAGCAGAAGATACAGCACATGGAAACCTCTGAAAAGGGTAATTAACTGCACTGGGTTTGTGGGGCAAGGTTCTGGTAGCAGGAGGGGCTACAGAGGAGGCATCTGTTAGAACCTGCCAGAATCTTCCTCTGTGTCTGATAGAGCCAGTGCCAGCCAGCTCCAGGCTGGGCCTGCTGCCGGCCAAGGCCAAGCCCAACAGCACCAGTGGTAGTGTCTTTGGGATAAGATTTTCAAGAAGGGGGGAAAAAAACCGCTGTAGAACAGCATCTGAAGAGAGAAGTGAGAATTTGTGAGAGAGAACAAGGAGAAAGAGCAAGGTCAGTGAAGAAGGAAGGGGAGGCCGCACCGCAGGGGCCAGAGCAGAGACTCCCCTGCAGCCCATGGTGAGGCAGGCTGTCCCTGCAGCCCAGGGAGGTTAACGGTGGAGCAGTTATGCACCTGAAGCCCATGGAGGACCCCATGCCAGAATAGGTTCATGCATCTGAAGAAGGCGGTGACCTTGTGGGGAACCTGAACTGGAGCTGGTTCCTGGCAGGACCTGCGGACTCATGGAGAGAGGAGCCCATGCTGCAGCAGGTTTGCTAGTAGGATCCATGTGGAACAGTTCATGGGTCCATGATGGATCCATGCTAGAGCAGTCTGTTCCTGAAGGCCCACACCCATGGAAGAGACCCACGCTGGAGCAGTTTATGAAAGACTGCAGCCCATGGGAAGGACTCATATTTGAGAAGTTTGTGAAGGATGGTCTTCTATGGGAAGGACCCATTCTGGAGCTGGGGAAGAGCATGAGAGGTCCTCCCCTTGAGGAGGAAGAAGCATCAAAAACAACTCGTGATGAACTGACCATAATCCCTTCCCCCTGCACCACTCTGGGGGAGGAGTTAGAGAAATTGGGAGTGAAGTGAAGCCCAAGAAGAAGGGGGGGAAGGGGCAGGGTGAATGTTTTTAAGATTCCATTTCTCCTTATCCTACTCTGATTCGATTCGTAATAAATTAATTTCCCCGAGGCGAGTCTGTTTTGCCTATGACAGTAACCGGTGAATGATCTCTGTCTTTATCTCAACCCACGAGTCTCTCCATCTGAGGAGAGCTTGTGACAGAGCGGATTTGGTGGGCACCTGGCATCTGTCCAGGGTCAGCCAACCACATTAATCATGCAGGATTTCAAACTTAGAGCAGACCCTGGGTGGTTTGGAGTGTGTGGGGGAGGGAATGAGTCATGGTCATACTCTGGCAAAGTGGCGAAAGAGCAATTAATCCTGTTCTTTAAAGTCCTAATACATAAATTTAATCGACAGCAATATAAGAAGTTTAGCTACACAGAACTCGGTTTCTTATATGCTGTTCTTCAAGGCATATCTTTTCTCCCAGCTTGCTTGCAAAGGGGAGGAGGGAAGGCGCTGAAGTCAAGAGACTACAGCTGTTCAGATGGTGAGTCTTCTTAGGGTCTTTCTGTCGTATTTACTTTGGTAGAATTGTCAGTGGTTAGTCGATTGAGCCTGCTTAGAACTACTAAACGTATTTAAATTTGTCAAGGGCATTGTAGCTTAGGACGGGCTCCCTTTTATGCAGCCGTTATAAACCCATTGTTATCAACTTGCAGAATTTTGCAAGTCTCGCCCTGTTTCATCATTATCTTAAATCCTTGGCTCTCAGTTCCATGTGACTACATGAGAATCTCAGGATTCATTTTAAAAGTAGCAGGAGTTTCAGTCTTTGGAGGACATGGAGAAGAGCTCTTTCTCTCTCATTTGAAAAAACCCCCACATTCTGTTACTTTTAAAACAATGACTACTAAAGAAAACTCATGTTACGACTTTTAATTAAGTCTTAGTTTAAATACATTTTTTAGGCTGAAAATTTACTTAAGTATCTATTTGAGAATAAGCTATTGTATTTTTATTTGGAACATACGTTTCTGCTATTGAAATTCAGTGAACAAGACTGATTAGAAGGAAAAAGTTTGCATAATATGTGTGTGAAAACCATTGCCCCAGGAACTTGTTGAGGCAAACACTAAAAGTTACCTTCTAAAGACAAGGGGGTAACTAATAGCACTGCTACAAATCCATGCCTGTGGAAGCTAAGATGATCATAAAATAATCAGATTTCATGCTCGAGGGTGTTAGCTAACGGCCTGCAGAGGTTTGGCACTGCACAATTGGCTGAGTGTATCTTGTTTACTTTCATGCTTGCTCTGACACATCAGTTATTCACTGCACTGTCAACCGCTTACTGGACAAGATGAACTAAATGGTTTGTTCCAGCGTGATGAACTCTACGTCCTGTAGTAAATGTTATCATAAATATAGCAAGCCATCCATTTTAAGACACGAATAAAACGTCCATTATAGTGCAATAAGTGGTTAGCGCAGGTATGTACTGCTGCCCTCTACTGACTTACAATCATCGGCAAGTGCAGTAACACATACTCGACTTTTGTGTTTCTGACTACACAGGGAAAAAAAAACGAACAAACAAAAGTCACCTTCACCACCATCAGTGCTACCTGTGTACTACTGAGGGATACTCCCTGCTTTAGTAGACATCAAGAGAAGAGCAGGAAAAGCTTTTCTTTTCCCCAGAAGAAAAAGTAAAGAAAAAGTTCATGTCTCTTTGAGGAGCTGAAGAAACAAGTGAAGTTTTCCTCGCAGCATGGAGCTAGGATGAAGTAGAGCACTCTTAGTGCCCAGGATAGCAAAATGAAACCATTCCTGATAGTGCTTGTCCCACAGATAACACCCAGTAGCACCTAAACCAGCCTGTAGAGTCCTACATTGTAAAGTCAAGAAAGACTCTTAGTATCTCCCTAAACTGTAACACTTAACCCTTTTTAGCAGCCCCATGTAATATTTCCACCTCAGAGTAAAATCTGTACTTGGTCAGTCATTGTGTGTGGAAAATTGGGTTTGACTTCACCTCTTTACACTATATATTGGTGCAGCTTCTATATATGGTATCTTTATGATATAAACTAACATATGGTTTGCCTTTCCTTTTGTCCTGCTAACAGATAGATCACACAGACTTCACACACTCTAAGACACATTTAGAAATGGAGAAACGGCACAGACAAAATAAAGGATGATGTATTTGGGGACTGGAACATCTCTTACAAGGAAAGGCTGAGAGCCCTGGGGCTGTTTAGTCTGGAGAAGAGAAGGCTGAGAGGGGATCTTATTAATATTTACAAATATCTGAAGGGCGGGTGTCAAGTAGAAGGGACCAGTCTCTTAAGTGGTGCCCAGTGATAGGACAAGGGACAATGGAACCCAAGCAGTTCCACCTCAACATGAGGAAAAACTTCTTTCCTGTGAGGGTGATGGACCCTGGGACAGGCTGCCCAGAGAGGTTGTGGAGTCTCCTTCTCTAGAGACTGTGAAAACTTGCCTGGATGCGTTTCTGTGCAACCTGCCCTGGGTGATCCTGCTCTGGCAGGGGGGTTGAACTAGATGGTCTCCAGAGGCTCCTTCCAACCCCTAACATTCTGTGATTCTGATTCTGTGATTTTGTTACGGTCTTTCACACAATTTTTAACTTGTAATTTATATTTCAGTAGGTGAAAGGTACTTCACTCTTAACGTCCATGAACATTTTCTTCATTTAATTGTATTCCAAGTCATTGAAGAAATGGATCTTAACTATCATTAGATAATAAGCAAAACACTAGACAAACAGGAACCCAATTGGCTACAGGAACTGGACTGTTCTCTTTAACCTAGTATAACTTAATCATTAGGCCTCAGGCAA
The DNA here is from genome assembly GCA_013396935.1 of Baryphthengus martii. Classification (NCBI taxonomy): domain Eukaryota; kingdom Metazoa; phylum Chordata; class Aves; order Coraciiformes; family Momotidae; genus Baryphthengus; species Baryphthengus martii. The sequence continues at coordinate 88,848 of VWZK01017368.1, forward strand.
AGAAAATGTGTATTATTGATTTAATAATATGATTGATTTGAAAGTCAAGGGGACCAAGCAAGCTTCTGCAGTGCTGTAGATTCTCAACCTTTTTATTCTATGGATAGCTGATAACCTTCTTTACACTAGGCTTCTCTCATCTGCCAACACATTCATTTTTAATTCAATCTATACCTAGTTCATTTTTTTCATCTACTACCTATCCATATTTTCCCTCACTTTAGGACAATTTAGATGATTTACAAAGCCATAACTGAAGAAACCATTTGAAGATGTTCCTCTCCTTTTCATAGTCCTCCATTATGCTAGGCTGTCAAGTAAACCATAGAAATGCATATCCCAGAAAAGCACATGGAGCCCAGTGAAATAATTTTAGCTGCCATTTTGTCACTTTTTTTGATGACCAAAAATAGCTGTCTTTAAAGAAGTTAAAGACAATTAGATATCAGAGTATTCTCCCAAGGGAAGTGGTGGATTCCCCTACATTGGACAGTTTTGAGACTCAGCTTGACAGAGTCCTGGGCCATCTCATTTAAACTATGGGTTTTTTTTACCTTGAAAGGTTGGACTAGATAATCCTTGGGGTCCCTTCCAACCCGGTATTCTATGATTCTATTAAGTTGTATTTAAAGTACTGACAATTCGGTTAGTTACCCCTCAGAGCGGACCTGTGTCCTGCATAAAGTCATAATGCAGGTGTAAGGCACCCATTCTAAGACATATTTGAAGTAGTACTCAAGTTGTTAAATATATTTTTTTCTTTTCCACTGACACAAGAATGTGCTGGAGGAACGTAATCAATAAATTATATTCTTTTGCAATATATTTTTGCACCTCAGTCTGCCAGGGTTCACTTTACAATTTATTACTATTCTTTTACCCTTAGAAGATCCATACTCATCCAGTTACAGACAGATACTCACTTTTAATGCTGGACTCTACAGCAAACAACTAGGATATTATAAACATGACAAAGTATTTTCTAAAGAACATGAGAGTAAATCATACCTTCAGTCAGAGCCCGAAAGCCACAAAATCAAAGAGGAAAACCTTCAGTGGTCTATCAGCTTCGGCCTTCAGATACATTTCACCAGCACAGGACATTCATTCTTGGACAACCAGCCAAGGCTGAAGCCCATATTGCTATTGATAACTGATCTAATTAGCCTTACGCTTATTTACATATATTTTTTACTGGCATGTATACACACAACACTAACAAGCAGAAACTCACCTCCCTTGCTGAGCAGACACAGCCTGCCACATTGCTAATGGCCTCCCTGTCACCAGCTGCTGCATATGGAATGGCTTATTCAACAACACAACACAAAACAGCTGCTCTTGACAGCTCTTCTGCTTCAGGTGACGTTTCTGATTAAAGTTACTGGGAACTGAAAGTCCCTGTGGGGCCAGGTTCATCTCTTTGGAAGTTCTACAGTGACCCAGTCACAGCAGTGCAGACCCATTTGTGCCTCTGGGTGGGACAAAGCGTCAGGTGCAACGCACCAAAACAGTTACACACATCTGCAAAGTGTTTTAAGCCTTGTATACTTGGCTAAGAATGAGGAAAAAAAGCAACCAGTCGAGAAAAATCAACCAGAAAATGTACAAGCCTCCACAAGGCTTTCTTGGGGATACGAAGGTCCATCACAGATGCAGCAGAAACAGCTGACCCGCTGCTCATATTCAGCTGATTTCAGCTATGAGTAGTGTTGAAAATACAAGAGGACGCCTGTCAGTAGCGATAGCCCTGAGTATCCACACACGATTCTCACTCCGAATATAGCATCAGCATATTGTCACCCATTTGCTGCAATTGTCTTAGTCGTTTTGTGCCTCTGAGTGCAGCTCAAGGTAACAGGCGTCCGTTAAGCTCTGAATTCCCACAGCTTGAACTAACTGACAAGCCTCAGGCAGGCTGCTCTCCTATAAGCTGTTCTTACTCTTTCCCCAGTTTCAGTTGCATCCTACCCCAATTAAAAAAAAAAAGGCACTCCTTAGCAGTGAATTTGTAGCTTTGAACTTGCTTCCCTTTGGAGTCTGTTAGAACCGAAATGGAATACAATTTGTGATGTTTTTTACAAAACGAGTCATTAAATATAGTTTCCTAAAACATCCTAATTTCAATTCTTGCCAAGCCATCCTTTAGACACAGAAATCTCCACTGTAGCAGCCATTTTGATTTCTTTTTTCTTCAGAAGTGTAAAAAGCCTCAGAACTTCATGTCTTTTACCTTAAAATATTCTTTTTTTTTTTTCAAGCAAAGTCTGAAAGGATGGTTCAACAGGCTTTTGAGCAACCTTATCTAGTTAAAGATGTCCCTACTGACTGCAGGAGGGTTGGACAAGATGACCTTTAAAAGCTCATTCCAACTCTACCCATCCTATGATTCCGTGATTCTAGGATAATGATGGGCTAGGGAGACAGAATTCACAAGGTAATGAGGCAGACCAACGAAGCCGGAGTACTGAAGTTGGCATACTTTACCACTCACACGCTTCACAAAAATTTACCTAGATCTGGATCCAAACTCTCCAGCTCTCAACCTCTTTTTCCTCCTCCTTGACTTCAAAAGCCTTTTTAACTTAAAAAAACAATCTGCTGTGATAACAATGCTCCACCTAGTGGAAAAACACTTGTTCGAGCTACTGTAAGATTATAGTACAAACACGGAGAACTCCTCTCTCATTGCCTAAATAGTCAATTTTTCCGGGGATAAGAAAGAAGTGCTAGTCTGACTATTACAGTACAGTGTGAATTCAAGAACACAAAAGACTGTCATTTTAAAACACAACAGTGATCAAAAAGATAAAAAGTCTCTTGGGGATCTGACACTACCACGAATCTATCACTAATTTGCTTCTTATGACTCCTTGATACAGATACAGTTAAAATAAAACAACATTTCTTTAAAAAATATTTCTTATTCATTGATTTTTAAAGAGTAGGTAGAGAAGATCTGTCAGATCATGTTGTCTAAAACTAATATATCGCAGGTCAGAAAATTTCACCTTTTCGTCTGAGTAACTTTTGTTTTATTAAAGCATTTTCAGCTTTGTGGTAGTGTCTGGAGACTTCAGCAAGGGATCGACATCCTGTTGTTCTTTACGTCGGGAACAAACTTAATGAAGAACTAATCTTCCCTTCAGAAGTTCATAATGTGGTAGGCTTTTTCTTACCACACAGTGCATTCACAACTCAAACAGCAATGTGGATATTTTTCATTCCAGAGGGAATTTCAGATGAAGAGCTGTATGGAACAGCCAGAAGCCTTCAGGTGCTTCTGAGGGTGAAGTGTGAGACAAGGTAGTGAAGAATCATTCACTGTACTGCGGAAGGGAAAAAAATGTGCAGCACGTGGTGGCCTTGTACCCTTGAGAACTTGCATATATTCTACATCAGCATCAGGCTTACAAAACTTTTAGTAAACAACTTTTGGTGGAACAACCACAAAACCCTCACCTTTCTTGTCGCATTACTGCAATGTCCTGAAATTATAATACTCCAAGTAGCCAATATGGGGGAGCACACTGAACAGATTACACAGCCGGATACACTGCAGAAAGACTTCCAGTCATTGAGAAGGGTAAGATGGACAGTTCCCATTGAAATTCAGTGAGAATTTGTGGCGTTTTCCTCCTCTGAAAATCTCTCTTCGCTTCATGTTCCTAGATTCTTACTGATACACTAGGAAATACCGAAAGCAAACCAAACGCCAAGCTAAGCATCTGTAGATCGTTCTGTATGTTTGTATGTATACACACATACATCAACACACTCCACAGTGCAAATCTTGGGCAGATTGGTGTCTGCGATTTGTTCTCATGCAGTGATTTGTTTCCAAACAATGCTTACACAACCAATAAATTACATGACTTCAAGACGAGTGAGATAAAGAAACAGAAGTCTGCAAGGATATTCAAAACCTTTCCAGAATAACATGCTCGTTTTTCATTCATTCAGGATCCGTTTTATCTTCTTACCCTTTCACACTCCAGTGTTTATCCTCTGCCTCTCCCAATATCCTCTTCTTCAAGACCTCAAATTATCACAATTCACTGGCTGAGTGGAGGCAGTATTTACAGAAAATATGCAAGTGTTTCCAAGGCAGCAATTTCATTCTCATTAATGGTATTTCTAGCCTAGGTTCAGATTGCATCTATCTCCTTCCATCAAGGTTAACTGTCTTCAGGATCAGTCATTTAACGCAACCTGAAGCTGACACAAGCCTGCTAGGGGACTACATAGCAAAGAAGTCAGATTTGACTCCGAATACAGAACTATGCAGAGAAAATTACCACAAAGAAAGGCAGCGTGTGAATTTAAAGAGCACTACTTTCTCTGAATCAAGTCCTCCTGCATATATGCATTCATATACAGGAAGGGTGAGGTAGCTGAGAGCCTTCTGTAAGAGACCACTGTTGTTACACAGCACGTCAACTATGTAGTTGATAGTGACTTCTGCTCTGAGGGCCCTGCTGTGCATTTCTACTTGTTCCAAAGAGTAATCTTGGTTAAAAACGCACCCAGTGTCAATGCAAAGACTGATAATTTCTTCATATGACTGTGGTATTATTTCAGCACACAAGGTAGAGAGCAAAGTTCCCCCAAAAAACCAAACTTGTTAATTTTATTTGGTGGGATAAATACATTTCAGTAAGATAGAACAATTATGGGGAAAATTGCACAAGCTACTTGGAGCAATTTGGCCTGTTAGAAATATGGCAAACACAAACAGTTTAATCATCTAAATTGTCCTCTCTCATAGGGTCTGAAGATTAAAGGTCATATGCTTAACCTTCAGGAAAAGATGAGCAACAGAGATGAAAGCATATGGTTTTGGTTTGGCAGGAACTAGGTTTAGACAAATAATGAAATATCTGCCCACTTTCTCAGAGCTACTGATTTCTTCTATACTGACCACTCTGTATAATGAAACTTTTTTATCACTCTTTATCCTCTCAGAAAATGACTCTTTTTCACTGAGAAGCAAGGAAGCTCAATTATTCAATAGGCTATCTGACACGGTAACGTTTCCGAGACTAAAACCCTTGGTGTAAGATTTGCAATTTTAATCCGTCCTCTCAGTAAATGAAAGGTAATTCTCAAGGTAATTCCTTAGTATCCTTAAGTATCTACATTGACTCCTGCAAAGCAGTAGTTCCTCAGCCTCTTTATCAAAGACTGGTAAAAACTTGCCACTTCATTTTTTTTTTAATATTAACTTACTTTCTGGGTTTTAGTTAGTCTTTTAAAAACTTTATTCTTTCTATCCTATTGTTAGCCTGTAACATAACTGAACAGTATCTTCAAAAACATTCAGATGAGGATGGAGCAACGAAAAAGACAACGGAGCATATGTTTCTAAATCACCTGGGTGCTTGTAAATGCCTTCCCCTACTACGACTGGGCTTCTTCAAGTAAAGATTTCACTAAAGGTAATGTTTCGTCTTGTTTTACCCATTGCCAGGTAATAATTGAGAGTTAATCAGTCAGCCACATTGCAATTGTACAGAGAACAAGAGAAGAGGAAACTCACTGCTGCTGGGAACTTTTATGCTCAACGGGTCTTAACTCTAAACATACTGGTTGCCTCTTGTCTCCTGGCGAAAACATACAGGACTTTGCTTCCTCTTAATTCCTCTCTGTTCAGCAGCAGGGGCAAGTGATTACAACATGAAACACCAAAAAGGCAAACCAAAGACAGCAAGTGTCCCTCCCCTACGGTTTTCTTGGCAGCAAATACTATTCCTGATACATGTGAATATAACTCCATTTTGCTTTATTGACTGGAAATGCATATCTGGAAACCTGAAGATGACAATAACCTTTCTTTTAAAACTGCTTGAAAGCTAATGTATGAAGGCCTTACAGTGGCCTTCCAGTACCTGAAGGGGGCCTACAGGAAAGCTGGAGAGGGACTGTTTACAAGGACGTGTAGCAGTAGGACAAGAGGCAATGGTTTTAAACTAGAGACAGGTAGATTTAGATTGGTCATTAGGAAGAAGTTCTTTACTACGAGGGTGTTGAAACATTTCAATAGCTTCCATAGGGAGGTGTTGGAGGCCACATCCCTGGAGACATCCAAGGTCAGGCCTGACGGGGCTCTGAACAACCTGATCTAGTTGCAGATGTCCCTGCTCACTGCAGTGGGGGTTGAACTAGATGACCTTTGGAGGTCCCTTCCAACCAAGGGCATCCTATGATTCTAAGAAAAGCATTATTGCCATGACTTGTTTACAAAGCTAGAAAAGACTATAGAGAAAAACAGATACTGGTAGACTCAACTCACAAACAGGGAGCACCACAAATGAAAGAAGAGGAAGGAAAAAAAGCATGCTAAGTAATTTTACCTCCACATCACACATGACAGTCTTGAAGAGTAATTGCTTGGACTCTCCGGCTATTTCAAAATGACTTGCTCTAAACATTCACTGCATCTCTTGGATGAAGTAAGTGCCATTTTGTCCCTGATTAATTTTATGGATTGAGAGGAATTAACTGATTACATAGGTACAATATTGATCTGTCTGTTGACATATGTAATGATTTTAATTGTGCTTCTCTATGTTAACTAATTTTGACTAATTGGCCATGGAATCAGTAGGATCCATGAAGTGCTTTACTTACTATTGTATTTCAACCAAATATTTTAGCTTCCCCTTTATCTAAATTTGAATGCATAAAAGTAAAACCTTAGCAAACAGGAAAGGTCAATAAAGTGAGGAAAACAAGCAATTTAAGAAGAGCAGCTATCTGGAAGAGACATGTAGATGTTACAATGATTTGCAAACTGTTCAGCAAAGCTGGTCTTCTTCCCCACTGGCTCACCCTACAGCACATGGGTACAGGCTGCTTCTGTGAACAGCAGGTCTAAGCAGGGAGCCTTCCCTAGTTTTTCTCTCACCAGCTGTTTCAGGAAGTTATCTTCCACACACTCCAGGGACCTCCTCGCTGCTGCACTGCATTTCCAGCAGACATCTGGTAAGCTGAAATCCCCCAAGAGAACAAGTGGTAATGATTGTGAGACTTCTCCCAGCTGCTTATAGAATATTTCATCTGCCTTTTGATTCCGGCTGGGTGATCTATAACAGACTCCCACTAGGATGTCTGCCTTGTTGGCCTTCCTCCTGAGTCTTTCCCATAAACACTCAGCCCTATCATCACCACCACCATGCTCAAGAGAACCAAAGCACCCCTAACAGACAGGACCACTCCACCGCCTCTCCCTCCTGGTCTATTCCTTCTGAAGAGTTTATAGCCATCCATTGCAGCACTTCAGTTGTGTGAGTCATCCCACCACATTTCTGTGATGGCAACTGTATTAAAGTTTTCTAGCTGTACAATGGCTTCCAGCTCCTCCCATTTGCTCATGCTGCGTGCATTGATGTAGATGCACTGCAGTTGGGCTACTGATATTGCCACCTTTTGGGGGAGAGAAGGCCTAATTCCTACCTGATCATTCTCAGGAGCTTCTGTGGTTTCTAGAACATCAACAACTCTTGTGTCTTTGATTCCATATGGCTCTCCATCCCCTACCTCCACTGAGACAGTAGTCTGAAGGACCTCACTAGCACACTGTCCCTTAAACATTGGTGTTCCTCCTCCAGGCTAGCCTGATCTTATTCCTTTTCTCCCTTCAAATCTAGTTTAAAGGCCATTCGATGTGCTCTGCTAACTCTTGTACCAAGATCCCTTTCCCCCTTAGAGATACACGTACCGCTCTCTGGTAACAGTAGGACCTGGTGTCATGTAATCCGCCCCATGATCAAAAATACCCAAATTCTGCTGATCACACCAGGCTCGGCGCCAGGTATTAATCAGATGACTTTGCCTGTTTCTTCCCTCATCAATTCCCTGCAACTGTCAGGATAGAGGAGAACACTACTTGTACTCCCAATTCCTTAACCGGTCATCCCAAGGCCCTGAAGCCTTTCTTGATTACCCTTGGACTTCTTATTGAAATTTTGTTGCTGACTGTATGAAAAGTCAATAATGGATAATAATCCATGGGCCGTATGAGGGTAGGAAGCTTCCTCTTCACATCTTTAACTCGGGTCCCACGGAGGCAGAAGACTTCCCTAAGAAGTGGATCTGATCTGCGTAGTGGGCATTCCATCCCTTTCAGAAAAGAGTCTCCTATGACAACGACCTGGCTTTTTTCTCTACGGAAGCAGTTTTGATGTAGGCCATACGCTAACTAAAGGTCAGCAACACCTCCAACCTAGAAGAACCATCATTCTCACTGTTGTTTTCCACTGGAAGAGCCTCATCTCTATTATGCAAGGGCACTTGGGAAGGTGGGGTAGTCAAAGAGGAGACAGCCTGCTGCAGCACGCAGGAATTTGCCACCATTTCTCCATATTCCTTAAGTCACTGTATTCAGCCAGGCAGAGAGAGGACTGGGAATCCTCCATGTTATGTGTATTGTCTGCCTGACAGACCTATCCCAGGGAAGGTAGGATGTGATTTCAATGGTCTACCTCTCACACACTCCCTGATATTCCTTGACTTATTCGCCCCCTCCCAGAGCTCCGTTACTAAGTGGAGGAGCTCCTCCGCCTGGGCTCACCTCCCGCAGGTGTGCTCACTGGTGACAAGCAGGGCACATACTACAGCCTGACACTTGGGTGGCAACATCTTCCCACCAAAGCTCTGTCTGGTGCACAGCTCAGAAAGGCTGTGGCTTTCTGCTTGGTGGGGACCATTTTCTGCAGGTCTATTCAGATGCTGTCCTAAAGAAACTCAACCCTCAACCACTTGGGCACAATTCGCACCTTCCCACTTGCTCTTTTTTCAGCTGCCTGTATTAACATTTTTTATTTCTCAAGCTGCCTGTAAGATGAAGACACCGTTTTATTTTATCTGCCTAAACGGTGTTAGATCCCACTCTTTAGCATTCACCGATATTTCAGGTAGAAAACTCCTCAAACCTCAGATTCTATCCACCATAAAACAAAAGACGGGCATTTACGAGGAATTCCTTAGGCAGATTACATGGTTAGATTTTCCTCTTGATGTACCCGTGAGATACTTAATATTCATAAAGTTTCCCTTGTACAGTTTATCTTTCTATAAATACAGTGCAGGTATGTCTTGTAAGATTTAGTACATGTGGTATCTATTCCTTTAAACTGCTAAGCAGAATTTATGGCAAAATTCTTTACTAAACCTAGTAACATGGTAAGACTTTTTACACTAGCAAAAGATGACTTTACAACTGTGGGCATGGTTATTACTAATTTTGTCGAGATGCCCTGAGGTTGTCGTTTTGATCATACATGATTTAGTTTCTTGCTACTGTTATTAACTTTGAATAGATAACTACCACTATTTACTCTGTTTTATTAGGCCATTATATTTTTATTACTTTACTACTCTTTATTGTTACTGCCATCATGCAAATGGCTTGCATTGTAAATGTCTTCATTATCACTGAAAATTGCACGGAAACAGAGAACTCTTTGGTCATCATTTCTAAAAAAAAATCCTAAACGGCCCTTGCTAACTCAGAACACATATGATACGCTGATAAGTAAATACCAAACTTTCACCGACCTTGCAAGAATAATCCAGCCACCTGTGGATACTCTGCTTGCAATGTCAGGGAGACAATTAATAGTAATCTGATTCTATCCCTTGAGACCGTGGTCTAATAAGAGAAAGTAGTCATCCACTGAACTGTTACGCATGGCCTATCTTTATTATATCCCTTTCTGCTGCTCTTGGTATCATCGTAGCACCTGTGTCAGCTGAGAAAAACTGAGCACTATATAAAAACTTCTATTTTTATCAATCATACCTCAAGATTTATTACTTTTTCTTCTGTCAAACACATATCTAATTTTTATTTTTATTTTGCAAAACCTGAAATTAATGTTGGATTGAGAATCTACCAAGCACAGAAGCTTCTGAACAGCCATAGCTAAACATCTAAGGTTTCAGAAAGGGGTTTCATATTCATATTATGGGGATGAGACTAATGAAAGCAGTTTTAACTGTCTTTATCTGGAAGGGCTTTCTAATCTTCTTGGAATACATAGCTCTTTATGTGGGAGTTTGCTGTGCCTTGATACAGCCACTGACCTGGTTCCTGCTTCCTGACCAGAGCTCCTTTTTTGGTTTGGTTTTGGTTTGGTTTTTCATTGATGGCAACTCATTACAGAACATGCATTTTCTTTGATGGCAACTCACTATAGAATATGCCTTTTCTTTGACCAGGTGTGTGTCTTTTCTGGCTGAAACATTCCTAGGGTCCATAAACTTTTTAAGTTCTCAAATATACATACTCCCTATTGAGGCAGTGACTGTGCTTCTTAATCTGTATCTGGCTAAAACATAATCATAGGGAGGGCGTCCCGTTGTCATTTTAAGAGATCTATCACTTGCTTTGTACTTGATTAGGTACCAATAAATCTGTCAAGATTTAGGGTCAGGGCTGTCCGCTAGACCTATAATGGACGCTCTCTTGTTAACCCCTCTCCCTTTCCAAAGGGGAAAAGAAAGGAAATAAGGAAGAGAGCCTTATCAATTAGAAAAGAAACCTAAAAGAGCTTTAAGGAAAATAATACTAATAAAATGAAATATATACAAATACTTACAAAACCAGTATCAAACCCATCCCCTCCCAATGGCAATTATACCACTGATGCTGTGGAGCAGGCACTGGGGAAGACCCAAACTAGACTCGGTGGTAGATGGGTACCAGATTCAGGAGCTGGATTCTGGAACTGCATTCAGGAATGCAAGGATCAGGATCAAAGGCAGAATGGACAAAGTTCTCCTTGGACGCTGGCCACTGAAGAAAAGAGCTTGACCCTCATGATCCCTCAGCTTTATACCAAATATGCTGTATATGGGATGGAATCCCTCGCTGGTCAGTTCAGGGTTCCCTGTCCTGTACACTCCTCCCCACAGGTGCGGCCTTTTACTCTCTGCACCCTCAACGCGATGCACAAGATCCAGCAGTGACCTTGGTCTGCACACCAGCCCTTGGTAGTAACTCTGAACATGGAGCATTATCACTGCTAGGAGCAGGCACTGCCTGCAAAAACAGGCTGCTAACTCCAGAGAGTGCAGCTACTTAGAAGAGCCTGAGCTGAAAAGTAAAATCAGTGAACAGTTAGTTCTGTTCTAGCTCAAACCAGGACAGCATTGAATATTGGACCAGTAAAAAGGAAACTCTTTATATATGGTCTAATGTCTCAAAACTGATGAAAAGGTCAATCATCCTGGTAAATGGAGAATGGTGAGTGGAGAGAACATTCTAGTCTGCGTATATTACTGTCACCACATGATTTTTTGGTTCTTTCTAAAATTCTAATGTTTAGTTATTTGCTCCGTCTCCAAGACTTGTCAAGTTGGACTCCTAACAGCGAAGCTATCCAATTGAAAGGATGTGTGTGTAAGAGTCCAAATGAAAGTGTTTGAAACCATCTGAAAGAATTCTAAAAATATTTTCTGACAAAAAAAATAATCCTTAAAGAATATAGAGCATTTTTATGTGGTAGAGTGTTTAACTCACCCATTTTGAAAAATCTTACTTGCAGCTTTTCAATTTACAACGAATATAATTATCTCAAAATGAACATTAATGAAAATTTTATACTTTAGTGCCACCTTTGTATCCATCTATCCTAAATATATATTATTCAATTTCTATGGATTTTTTTCAAATATGTCCTACTAAATTAATTAGCCTAGTATGTGATCTATCAAATACAATACTGAGTATTGCAAGGCCATTACTCACAAAAATAATACATACAACAGTATCCTGCGTTATTTTCACACAGGTTATTTTATTTTGAATATTTTCAAACCTAACAACATCAATGGACAAGTGAAGAGCAACTGACGTCATTTACCTGGACCTGAGCAAAGCTTTCGACACTGTCCTGCACCACATCCTGGTCTCTAAGCCGGTAAAACATGGGTTTGGTGGATGGACCACTGGGTGGATAAAGAACTGGCTTGACGGCCGCACCCAAAGAGTGGCTGTCAGTGGATCCACAACCAAGTGGAGGCCGGTGACAAGGGGAGTCCCTCAAGGATCAGTGCTGGGACTGGTCTTGTTTAACATCTTCGTTGGCAACATGGACAGTGGCATTGAGTGCGCCCTCAGCAAGTCTGCCAACGACACCAAGCTGTGTGGTGCGGCTGACACGCTGGAGGGAAGGGATGCCATCCAAAGGGACTTGGACAGGCTGGAGAGGTGAGCTCATGCCAACCTTAGGAAGTTCAACAAGACCAAGTGCNACCTTCTTGTGGCCTTCCAGGATCTGAAAGGGGCCTACAAGAAAGTTGGTGAGGGACTTTCTAGGATGTTAGGTAGACAAGGGGAAATGGATCCAAACTAGAGGAGGGGAGATTTAGATTAGATGCTAGGAAGAAGTTCTTCCCCATGAGGGCGGTGAGACACTGGAACAGGATGCCCAGAGAGGTGGTGGAAGCCCCATCCCTGGAAGTTTTTAAGGCCAGATTGGATGGGGCTCTGGGCAACCTGGTCTAGTGGGAGGTGTCCCTGGCCATGGCAGCGGGGTTGGAAATCGATGATCTTCAAGGTCCCTTCCAATCCTGATGATTCTATGATTCTAATACTTCAATAAAGATTGAAGTTTTGACTGCAATTCACTTACATAATTATTTAGATCTCATAAGTGCATTAAGATACTGTAAAAGTATTAAATCTTATTCACTGTCTCATTAAAGTTAAAATGTTTTTAATGACCACAAAATTATTTCTCAGAATTAGAACATAGGATTTAACTTTCCCTTTTGCCATAGTCTTCATCAGGGGACATGATTAACCTGTGACACTCATGCAGACACTTACATGCTTCTGTATAAAATATAGATACTATATGTATGTATATAAAGCATGGAATTTGAATGCTTTAATGAATTAACCTGTATGCCATCACTGTAAGGCAGCAATTGGAATGACTCATTTTTCATATTAGAATATAAAAAATGCAAAGAGCTGAAACGAATTTTTGAAGGTTATGAAACAGTACTTCGAATCAGAGTTTAGACTTCAATTTCCTCTATCTTCATACATAAATGAAAGCACAGAACCATGATCTATTTGTTTGTATTAATGCCTACGGTCCCAGCCACAAATGAAGTCCCTACTCTGTTAGGAAATAACCAAACACAGAGCTGGTCTTCAGCCTCCACATGAAATTAATAGAATAGAATAGAATAGAATAGAATAGAATAGAATAGAATAGAATAGAATAGAATAGAATAGAACCGGCTATTTCAGTTGGAATGAACCTACAACAACCATCTAGTCCAACTGCCTGACCACTCCAGGGCTGACCAAAAGCTAAAGCATGTTGTTAAGGGTATTGACCTTAAACATTGTCTCTTAAGCACTGAGAGGCATCAACCACCTCTCTAGGAAGCCTGTTCCAGTGTTTGAGCTCCCTCTCGATAAAGTAATGCTTCCTCGTGTCCAGTTCAAACCTCCTCTGATGCAGCTTTGAAATATCCCCACATGTCTTATCACTGGATCCCAGGGAGGGGAGCTGAGCACCTCCCTCTCCTCTTCTTCTCCTCAGGAAGTTGTAGAGAGCAATGAGGNCGGCTATTTCAGTTGGAATGAACCTACAACAATCATCTAGTCCAACTGCCTGACCACTCCAGGGCTGACCAAAAGCTAAAGCATGTTGTTAAGGGTACTGACCTTAAACATTGTCTCTTAAGCACTGAGAGGCATCAACCACCTCTCTAGGAAGCCTGTTCCAGTGTTTGAGCTCCCTCTCGATAAAGTAATGCTTCCTCGTGTCCAGTTCAAACCTCCTCTGATGCAGCTTTGAAATATCCCCACATGTCTTATCACTGGATCCCAGGGAGGGGAGCTGAGCACCTCCCTCTCCTCTTCTTCTCCTCAGGAAGTTGTAGAGAGCAATGAGGTCACCCCTGCGCCTCCTTTTCTCCAAACCGAACAAACCCAAAGTCCTCTGCCATTCCTCGTGGGACTTTCCTTCCAGCCCTTTCACCAGCTTTGTCAATAGCCTAATAGATCTGTAGTTCCCCAGGTTTTCCCTCATTCCCTTTTCATATACTGGAATACCACTAGCTAGCTTCCAGTCAGCAGGGACCTCCTAACACTTTTGGTAGATGTTTGAGAGAGGTCCTGTCATAACATCTGCTAGCTCCTTCAAAACTCTACAACGAATCTATCAGGCCCCATGGACTTGTGACCCCTCAGCTGATACAGCTGCTCTCTTCCAATTTCAGTGTCCACAAACAGAAAGTCTTTTCTTTCTTTCTTTCTTTTCCTTAAAACAGATATTTAGATAGTCATCTTACTACAACAAGGACTACTAAACAGCCTTCGCAACTCTACCTAAAGTTCAAGAGCTGCAAATACCGAAGTATGGATTTTATTATTTTTTTTTTGTCATATACTATACATACTACTCCCAAAACTGTAGCACTATGTGCACAAATAAAGCCCTGCAACTCTTCTAAACACATCCATAGGACATACATATGCACAAAGAGACCTAAGGTGTTCAAGAAGTTCAACAGGTTGTCTGAATAATGAAAACTCTGTTCAGTTAATTTCTTTTATTAAGTATATTTGGTTTCAGTTCAAGTAATAAGTTATGCAAGAATTCATTCAGCTCTAGTCTAAGAAAAATACATTATCTCTATTATCTTTGTTTAGTGCACTCAGGGTTTGATGCAAAACCTATCAAAGGCAATTGAAAAGACTCCGGTTGCTGTCAGCGGGCTATGGAATTAGCCTCTGAAGTATTTTCCTGCTATTTTCTGTTTTTTGCGGGTAAGGTAAATGATGTACCATTTTGCTCACTGTTTGCTCTAGTTAGAATGGATCTGGCATGCTTTCCAAATTCATTGCCTGGTGAGTATCAGAATGAACTATTCTGCTTCTGTTCAAACTACATTCAGTATGAGTTTCACTAACTTAATGTTTCAGACGTGAGATGCTGTAACTGGAAGGCTCAAAAGTTCTAAGCGTCATTTTCTGCCTCATGTTCCATCTCAGCCATTTGTTTTTGCTGTCCATGAACTCATTAAGAACTGAATTGCCAGAGTGGGAAAACAATCCTGATTGACTTTGATAGCAATGATACAGCAGCAGTCACCTGTAAAATACTGACACCTGCATATAGTATTAAAATTGTAACCACTACAGACTGTGTTTACCGAAGAGAAGCGTATTAACGTAACATTTGACATTCATGCCACAATGACGACAGCCAAAGAAGACAGAAAGACAAACAGGCTGCATTTTATATCTTTCTCCATATGCGGTCAGATAGAAAAACATTAGCCATGTATTTCAGCTTTTGATTAGGCACAGAGGTGAGTAACATTGCAATCATTGGAGCTTTAATATCTAATCTCTTTGATACATGTCTGGACAGAGCCAGAAAGAGCAGCTAATAACCGGAGTTAGCTCTGTTCCTAACAGATGCCAGAGGGATGTCCTTTCCTGGTGCACTTTCCTGAAAGATAAGAAGAAAACCCAAAAGGCATTCTCAATACTACCCCTGACTGTTACAGCTCAGCTTCCAGCGTTACACAGGAATTAGCAACTTCCCATTCAAGCGCCCTATGATTAATACAGCCTGCTAAACACTTGAGTCCCAACTGAAGGACAATGTAATCCACGGTGGACTATGTAGTAAACAGGTTTTTTTTCTTCTTTTGGAGATACACAATATGGTAAGATATGTATGGAGATTCACAATACGGTAACTGATTAACTTCAGTTTAGATGTTTTCTCTCTGTGAACCCATAAAGAAATCATCTAGCTGAAAAGGATCTTTCTTTCGCTAACATTAATAAACACAGTGAAATGTCAGCTTTAGTGCTACCAAGTTGTTTAAAAGCAGCTAAGGCCCTGCCTGTCAGATTTTGGTCGCCAAAATTCAAACACAGCAGACTCACCCTGGGAATAATGTTTTGTGCTGGTTAGACAACTGCAAGACTGAAAGTGCCTTTAAAGCCTATTAAGGATAAAAGTTAAGAAGTCGTGTTTTTAAAATACAACAGGTTCAACAGATTTTTTTTTTTCATTTAAAAGCTTTTACTTGCATCTATTATTTATGATTATTAAATGACTCATTAATATAGAAGATTAATGCACACCACAGTATATGGTTCACTTTTTCCACTAAAGACTTAACTTTTTGAAAGCAAGCAACGCTAATGCCAGTTGTTACAGTGCAAAGTGCTTTGAGATGGGGAGAGAATAAATGAGGAGTGCTTTACGTCCATAAAGAGAGCTGCCAACAAACTGTTCAATTAACTGATCACATAACTTGAAATCAGATGGCTTCAGTATTTACTGGCTATGACTGGAGAAAACATGTCATCATTGCTTATGTCTGTACTTTCACCCTGAGAAGGAGCTCAGGGTTCCATTTGTTGTCATCGAACCTAGAAGCAAAGGCCCACAAACCACATAGTTTCCTCTTACCCCAATATACACTTTAGGGAATTATTATTAAAGTGTTAAGCGTCCTATGATGTTTTCAGTCCTGCTTGACACGGATTATTCTCTGGTAGGCTTATGGAAACTGTCTCCATGAAATCAGTTGAATGTAAAGCAGGTAAATGTGGGGAGACCACATATTCCCAGTGTACTACTTGTGGCTGTCATAGAGTTAATTTTCTTCACAGAAGCTGGTATGATGGTGTTTTGCCTTTGTGATTAAATCAATGCTGATGACACCAGGATGCTTTTGTTACAGCTCAGCAGCGCTTACAGCGAGTTAAGGCCTTTTCTGCTTCTCATGCTGCCCAGCACAATGAGTTGGGAGGGGCCACAGATGGAACATCTGACCCCAACTGACCAAAGGGATATTCCCTATTATATGATGCCATGCTCAGCAATAAAAGCCGTGGGGAAGAAGGAGTAAGTAGGAGGGATGGTGTTTGTCTTCCCAAACAACCATTACATGTGACGATGCCCAGCTTCCCTGGAGATGGCTGAACACCTGCCTGTCAATCAGAAGTAGTGAATTAATTCCTTATTTTGCTTTGCTTGCGTTAGCAGCTTTTGCTTTACCTATTAAACTATCTTTACCTCAACCCATGAGTTTTCCCCCTTCTAACCTTCTGATTCTTTTTGCCATCCCGTTGCAGGGGGAGTGAGTGAGTGGAGTGGCTGTGTGGTGCCTGGCTGCCTACTAGGGTTAAACCCCAACAGAGAAGTGTGCTTTTAACTGAGTAGTTTCTCAAACCGGGTGTACTAGTTGTACAGAATAGGTGCATCACAGTGAAAGGTGAACGTCAGAAAAAGAAAGGAGAAGGGGATGATTCAAGTGAAGGTAATTCATAAAAACAATGGAAAAGGGTAAACACACATAAAGAAAAAAAATCGGAAATGCTTCCTGTGGGACAGAAGTTAAATGAATGAAAGCAAGTCATTGAACTGTTAAGTATCAAAATGAAAGGAAGATCTTCAACTCAAAGGGAAGAAACTGTAGCTAAAGAAGATTAAGCAGGTCTGAGAAAGATGAGGATGGAACTCTAAGAGATTTGCTAAAAATTCTGGTTGATGTCTAAGGTCTGAAGAATCAAAATGCCTCAAGCTGTGGATCCAATTATCATTTCATTTTTAAGCCTCCTTACAAATTCATCATTTGAGTTCTGGCAAGTTGATATTCCTTCTTGAATTCCTTATTTTTTTTATTTAAAGTCTGAAAAAAAACCTGAAAAAAAAATCTTCAGAAATATTTCTTAGAAAAGAATGCCAAATGGTTCAGCTATTTGTGGAAAGTACTGTTGTTTTCTACAGATCCTGACTTTTGGGAGTTGTATTTCCATATCTGCTGCATATTTGGGGGAGGTTTGATCCAGAGCACTCCAGAAATACGGCCTATAGCAATACTGCACAGCTTGCAAATGTCTCAGGAGGAGCCATTTTGTCTCAGGAAGGCAAAATCCTTTCAGATTTTGTGTCTACTGCTTTAGTGCCCATTCTTCATTTAGTTTTAAACATCACAGAATAAAAAGCTTTGAGTCGATTACACGTGACGCTTTTATGAACAGAAGTTTGTCGTCCACTCAAGTTTCCCTGCTCGGAGAGATTCAAATCAAAGTGCAAGATGCAGGGAGGCAAATATTACGGACTCAGTCCAAGCTCAGGACTCAAGGCAATGCGAAAGTACAGTCTTTGCATTTTCAGGTCCTTCACCACCGCATTTGCATCCCTCTAGGATGCTTGCTTTCTTTAGGCATTCTGCTGTCTGAACTCCGCTTTATCATGTAACTTCTAGCTACGTACATAGGACTCTGAAGGTTTCTTTTTACAGTAACTTGAACAAAACACCCCATAGATGACACCTCAAGTAAATGAAAACTCCGTCCTCTCTGCTTTTCAATTTTTTTTTGTTTGCTGTTGTTAACTGCAAGAGGTATGGATGGCAAAAGAGACGGAGGTGGGTGCGCAAAAGTGAGCTTCAGTAGCATATTCTGATCATCTTTCTTCTTTCCTTTCTCATCTACTGGCTGCTACTAATTTGGAAGTAGAAGGCTTCCATATATTAGATTATTCCTCTGCATCTATTTTAGCTGTACTCATTTGTTTCTTTGTTTGTTTTCTAATCTTTTATTTTTCCCCAGTATTTATTAAGGTTTTTTTATTGAAGTATTTACTAAAGTCATGAGCTGGCTGTTTTGGGAAATACTCATTGTCATTTGGGGGAAATACTCATTGAGAAGAAAATGTATTCTGGTCCCATGCCTCTATTTCTTGGTACATTGGGAAGCTATCAGTGTAGATTTGTTCTTAACTTGAAGACACGCACACTCTTTAGACCAAATTTTTGTTGCATCTAACTTTTATATTTTAGAGGCATTTTTTTACTAGTTTTAAATATATGGGTTAATAAATACAAATATCTACAGCTTGCCATTTTCAGTCTTGATTCCTATGCACATTTATCATACATGCTATTCTTAATCAGGAAAGGAGCAGTCTTTAAGCCAAAATCTATTCCTTCTTCATATTTGCATTGTTTATGTTTAATCTTGATGCCTGTTCCATACAGTGCTGTCCAACTTCATTCATTAACAGAAGTGAGAACTGCTGTGATCAGATTAACTCTATTAACCAAGAAGACTTTTACAGCAATAGAAAAGGAGGAGCCAAAGCCATTTTAATACCTAAATCACTTTAGTACTAGCAATTTAGACAGTTCAGCTTTCAAAAACCAGAAAAATACTGGACCAAATATAGCTGATACTCAGACACTTAGTTCTTGGCACATCCTGCAAATGAAACAAAAGTTCTATGGCTAACTTGAAACCGGTAGAGGAAAACAGAGCAAATGATTAGTTTCTTCTGAAAATTTCAGATTTTTCATAGCAATTTTTGTAAGTAAGACTTTTATTCAAGTATACATACACCTATCAATTCAGTTCTTGACCTTGTTTACTTTTTGTCTGTAGATCTGTACATGTGCAAGGAGGATGCCACCACGTGTGTGTGTGTGTGTGTGCGTGTATATCATCAAAACACTCTGAGGTACAGTAAAAGCAAAGGCACAATGACTGACAAAGCACAACTGCAGAGGCCACAAGATGAAGGCCCTTACTACTCAACAACCTCTTTGCACAGTACTTGAAGTCTGAGTGAAGAATGTTTCCTTTTCTGTTCACTTGAGTGATAAGTAATTGAAACGAGAAGTCTATAAAGGAAACGGCAGTGAACCTGCATTTATTGTGTTGACATCACCAAAACACAGCAGAAGCTAGATGAAATAAAACATTAAATTCTGCTTGCAAATGAGTGCAGATAGCATTCTTTTAAACGACAAACCAAATAAATAACAGAAACTGAAGAGCTTACATTATGCTGTGAAATTCAGCATGCTTATTCCACTAACATCATCATTTCCTCATTCAAAATAATCCTATACTCTATAAAACCTTTTCAATAATTACTGCTGTTTCTCATCATAAAGTCACACAAGCGTTACAGTTGCAGATTAAACTTAATATACCCAGTTCTGTAGATGTCATTTGGCTACTCCCCCTCCCTTCCCCAGCAAACTATTGATTTACCACGGTTACTGCCTTGAAATGGTCATACGTACGGACACCCTCATGTAGCGCTCACATGGATGTCAACTTCACTGTTCTTTGTAAAAACTCCCTTCAGTCACCAGTTAGACTTTCAACTCAATTAGTGTAAACGTAAGGAAGAACTTTTTCATCGTGAGGGTCACGGAGCATGGGAACAGGCTGCCCAGAGAGGTTGTGGAGTCTCCTTCTCTGGAGACATTCAAAACCCACCTGTACACGTTCCTGTGCAACCTACTCTAGGTGATCCTGCACCAGCAGGGAGGTTGGACTTGATGATCTTTTGCAGTCCCTTCCAAACCCTATCATTCTGTGATTCTGTGAAAAATAAAATTTCCTTTCTCAAGTATGGAGCTTTGTGACAAGATGACCGTGAAGTTTTTGGTTTTCAAGATCTCACCAGGAGATCTTTTTGTTTGTTTGTTTGTTTCCTAGGAACACAGCTCACTTCCCTGTAACTTATTCTGTAAACACAGCTGAAAGTCATTAGAAGCAAAACTCATTTTGAAGAAGAACATGATGTTTTGTGGTTTATGACTTTCTGGGATTAAAACTGATTAATTGATGGGTTTTCATATGAAAGAAATACTTGCTTCCTAGGGAGCAACACCTCGGTTTCCAGAAGACCAGTCATCAGATCAAATATTTATAGTACCTTTCTCTATTAAAAGTTGAATCCATTTTAGACCACTTAAAAATGACCAGTGTGGGTCACTGCTGGCTCAGGAATTTCCTCACTGTGGGCCTGCACACGGTGCTGTGTCACCCAGAGTAATGGAGGCATTTAGCATTTAGATACTATTTTTAGATTTGAATCTAAAATATAGATTGTAGATTGGCCATTTTGATGTGATGAATTTCTTCTAATAGTTTTAGTGGCTCAGGTGTATAATGCTGCAAATTCCCTTGATTCATCCTTTTCTCCGCCTTTTGCCTGGGATTAAGCCGGTGTTTTCACTTGGTGGGTTATGGTGTATCTCTGTTCTGAACACTAAAGGAAGTTCATTGTTTGCAACCACAGAAGCTTCTTCCTACGGTCTATTTTAATCCTTTCAAATGATGTAAATGTTTATTCAGATTTTACAGTTGGGAACAAAGCAAACTACTAAATGGTACGGAGGCTTTCAAAAGAGACAAAGTATTTTCATTCTCTCGAACATACCACTTATACATATCCTGTACGCAGACATCTATTTTGATCTAGACTTACAACCAACACCCTAAATAACCTGTCAGCAAATAGTTAATATTTTATTTGGCTGTTTTCACGAAAACATAACATGTGACAGTAGAAAAAGAAGGCATTCGAGCTATATATAAAATATAGTAATCTAGACACACCGCAAATGCAGTTTAAGTAAAATGTTATACTCAGGGCTAAAACAAACATCCTATTTCAAATTATTTTCACAGCGTGGTTATTGATTCCTGATTTATTTTTTCGTATGTGCAGCCAATCTTATACACATATAAATAGAACAATTTACTATAAGGTGACTTGTCCTTACTGTAGAGTAACATCCATAAGAAGACCTCTCAAAAAAAGATGGACTGGTTTAAAGCTTGTCTCTCAATTCTTTTTTCTTTTTTTTAAATATAATTAACCCCACAGAAGAAACAACTATTTCTAGTTAATTAGATGAAAACCAGTATTCTGTTAGCCTACTGAAATGCAGTGTCCCAGAATAACAGGAAAGTAATTTGAATTTGTAAAGTGGTGGTACATGGTTAACTTTGGTGCTTATAGGTAGTTAGTTAGATAATGGTTTTTAACTCTAGATATTGTACATTTTCCTAGGGGTAACATGTTAATTGAGATGAAATGATAGAACACGATGCTAGTGATTAAATAAAGTAAATAATCAATTTGTTCTTGACAAAATATTGGTAGATATAATGAAGAAATACATTGTGTGATATTATCGGTACAATTTTTTATTTTACCTTTGTTGTTCTGATTGATTTAACAGGGCATCAGGACATCTTCTTACTGACTTTAGGCACAAAAATCTATTTCAGGGCCAAAAATGTGTTTGTTATTGGAGTTGAAGATGCATTAATTTGCAAGTCAGAAAGATAGAGCAGATGTAAAACTGAAGCAAAGTTTTCTATAAAAACAAAAATTCACATGTATCTTTTTAGAAGTTATTAGTAGCTTAGGTAATTCATTGTTAAAATAATTTTATGCAACGTTTGTACAACACACTAAAAAAATCAGCAGTAAATTCAGCCCAAATGTATTATATTTTAATAGATTCAAAATGCAGAAATATGAACGTCTCAGAAGTTACTGCAATCTTCCGAGTGGAGTTTAGTCAGGAACAATATTTATTTTGATCCTAAGGGGGACAGTTTTATATCAAATAATGCTGCAAGACATTATTATTCTTATTAATATAATTTGGAACATCTGATATACATCATCTCAGTTTCCCTGGTGTATAAATGCAAACCACTTAATTCTTCTGTGTATTTAATAATAATACGCACCTTGTGTTTAGAGATGAGCAGATCACCTTCAGAAAAAAACAAGGTGAGACTCAGATTTTAATGTTTAATACAGAATAAAAACGCAATTTTTTTCTTTAGTTTTTTTAAAAAAGTTTTGTAAAACTCCCTTTGTCTCCTGCATGTTAATGGCTGGGAAGCATGTGTGAAAATTCTCCCTTTTTTGCTGACTTACTCAGAATATAAGACAAAGACTGATAAGAAATTGAATCTCCCTGGAATCGTTCAAGATGTTCTCCTGTTGTAGTCTCTTTGTCTATAGGCCTGCCAACTCCCCAGCCCTATTTATTTTCACTGTTGGGTTCATGATTCTGATCTGGTGTCTTTAGGGGTAGCTAGAGCAGGATTGGTACACGGAGAGAGAGCGTTGGGCAAAGATGCCTTACCCACTTGATACACTGATGCACTCAAGCAGCAAGGTGTCACTTAAACGCAGTCAGGGAGGGAAAAGGGGACCAAAAATCTGATCTGTCCTGAGTACATCAGCCATCCTGTAAATGACTGACAAATTCAGTGTCTCCTGAGGAAAAAGGAAATGTGAAAGAGAGAATAATTTAGTAAATATCCGATGAAGATAAATCTCATACATTAGTTGTTGTACTGTAACTATACAACAAGGGGATCAGTGAAATTCTGCTCCTAGTCACGGTGGTCTTGCCTTTACAACATAGTAAAATGTCTTTGCCAGCTTACGTCGCCCTTGTGAATTCAGTTACAGTCACAAACTTAGACATTTGAATAAATCGAGCTGAATAAAAAATCCTCTGCGCTAAGCATTCAACACCACTGCAAAAACACAGCACGTCTTTCTAGAAAAGTTATGCATTTTGTTTTTGTCTTTTTTTTCAGGAAGCTGAATATATTCCAGTAAGTGCTTTAAGAAATAATTATCAAGTCAATAAAAAAGCCGTGTGGGACTTTATACTAAAAACCTGAGTTAAATCTTAGGAGTTCAGTAAGAAGTATCTTCCTAGGAAATGCAAAACAGGCAGTGGACTGTCAAGCCCAGGAGCCTTTGCTGAGCTTTTTCCTTAGTGGGTACTGTGCAATCTAACTCTTTGCACCCGATCTGGTGCAAGAGGTCCCTGTGGCAGGGGAAGGTTGAGAACATGATCTTTAAAGGTCCCTTCCAACCCAAGGCATTCTACGATTGTATGATTCTACGTACCCAGCCCAACCACAGTGAAAGGAACTGAAACAGCTGTTTCAGGTTTTCCCTCCTCCATACTCCTGCACACACCTGTGTTGAACTCCAGGGCATTTCCTCGACGGCTTGCCATTCATTCTGTACTTCCTCTCACAACGTATCTTACATTAGTAGCACGAGTTGTTAAACTCAAGGACTAATTATAAGACCATATTTTGCTTTTTGAGGGAGCAGAATAAGGGCAGTGGGTAGGAATCAGTCTGGTGTCAGATATCCTCTTCCAAGCTGAGTTAAAACCTGGTCATTAAAACCTCTCTTGAGTAAAATTACAGCCCTTTACATTTTTGCTGGACCCTATTGAGAAAATCATTCTTGGCACCTATTTTGAAAGGATTTTTAACATATTTAGAAAGAAAATGAGTCTCTTGGGAAAAGGTGACAGAGGATTTCATGAATTCAGAACCTATCGAATATATTTGACCTTTTATTTCTTTTGCATCCCATGAAGCTCATTTAAATTTAGTGGCAATGCAGAGAGTACTATGAAATAATAAAGCCGATTTTGTAATGCAATGTGTTTCTCTACTTCTAGATTATAAAGAAATATATGCATTTATGCATAGATATATGTGCTGAAGAAGACTACCTCTGACAGATAGTCTTAATAATAATAATGGATTTAAATACGACTAAAATTATCTTTCATAATACTCAACTACGAGTTGTTCATTATGAGGTGAAATTCTGTAATGCTCTGCTGGTTCCTTACAGCTACTTAATAAGGATAATCAAAGCACTTGTCATGCTCATCTCTTTTTGGACATTCTTGAATTTCCTTCCTGACATTTCTGATAGTTCTCAATGGTAAGTAAGGCAGTTTGTGGTCCATTTAAAATCTGGCTTTATGCTAGAAGTTGTGATTCCCCATTTTAACACACTCTTCAAATGAGGTGATTCTTGCTAATAAGTTTAGTTCTGGGTTTCCTGGATACAACACGTTACTTTGTGGATGGTGGTTCTTTGTTAGTAAGCAGGCTGTGCGTGTCTAGGCACTTGTACCGCTTCCAGTGAAGAAGAGAACTGTGGATATTTGCTTTTTATGGAAAGAACACAATAGTGCAATCGATTAGCCCCTTTACACTTCTTAAGCAAACAATGTCTAAAACTATACTATAAATTTAAAATACCAGCGTTTTAGGTTAATAAAGAGCACACAATCAATTATTCTAACATTAGCACCTTCAAATTACTTTGCTATATATACTTAACTATGATTGAATTATTGATTTCTCCCAGTTTTTAAATGGTATTATTTTTAAGTCCTGTGTTTCTTCTGTTAGCTGTGTGATATTATCATACAACCTGCACATTAAACTAGTTATGGTTTCTTTATGCTTTTTGATGATTTAATGATGTCTTAGGAGGAGATAATTTTTAAAGGACATGAGAGCACTTTAAAGACCAGTATAATCATGTTTTTATTTACATTTCCCTTAAATTCTAAATGATTAGTAAAAACGATAACTATCTTGTAGAGAGGTAGAAAAAAATGCTACTGATAAGTTACAAATGATACAATTATATTTAAGAAATGTAATATAACACTGAGTAGTTCAGATGAGATTGCATTCACTCATAAAATTGTGATTTGGGAATAAAATTCCAGGAAGCAGGTACTCATATCACACTGTACCCTCATACACTCAAACTACTTCAAAAATTAAAACTAAAATAACTATTTCAGTCAAGCATTTAATAAAGGAAAAAAACAATCACTAACCTGAGAAAATAGCTATAACATTCTTCAGAATACCTTTCTATAACTGACAAATAATACTAGAAATAGTAGATATATGTTCTCATCGCCAACAAAGTGAAGAAACGAAGACATATTACAAAACGTGTACAAATACTGTTTGATGTAATTAGAAATTTTATAATGTCACCTCGCATACTTTCCATAATAAAGCCAATACATGTTTATATCTGATCTCTCATACCTGTCATTACTGCCTTGCTAGTATCCTTTAAAAATACTAGGATAAAGGATGAATTGGGAGATTTCTTTTCTCTAATGACATACTCAAAATAACCTAGAGATTAAATACAGAAATAAAGATATTCTTCTATAACATTAACCTGAAACTATTAGCAAGTAACCTTTTGGGTCCTATTTTGCAGTCATTATTTATGCCACCTATGTAGATACCACAAATAGGAAGAGGGAAAGAGGTTAATGGCAATCAAAATAATTACGATTCGAAATTGCTGAAGAAATAAAAGAGGAAGAGAAGGATTTCAGGGGGAAAAAAAAGCAATAGCTGGCCAAATTAAAAAGAAAGAATGTTTGTGATCAGTTTAGGTATTTCCAGGTAAAGATAAAGATTTAATACAAATGCTGTGATAAAATATCTTTCTGGATATTTTTGTAGAGTTTTTGACTAAGTCTGGCTTTTGAAGGAAGCAGAGCAGGGAATATACTTGGGAGTTTTAAAAGTTTGAGTAGTGTCAAAACAAGACTGCTGATACACAAATCTTTTAAGGACTTCAAATACTATGTTAGATTGAAGACACTTTGAAAAAAATGTTCAATAATGAAATTATAGTATACAGTTCCAGCTTTGGAAATTCTCTTTTCCTTGTAAAATACAGCTTTGAAATGCTTGATCAGTTCTGTGTTAGAGTAAGAAAATACTGTAAAAGACTTTGTATTCCTGAAAACCAAACATAAGAATTATAATGTCACATCTGTGGAACTTAATTTTCTGTCACAGTAATTCACAGATAATTAGGAAAAGACGAAACATGGAGGCAATGAATTTTCTTCATCTTTGGTGACGGTGTAACTGATACAAACCTGTGAACATTCACAGCTCAACTGGAATTTTGAAATACTGGAGATAACTCAAGATGTCCACAAGATTATTTAAAGTTTTGGAAAGCTTTTCTTTAAAAAAATACCTAGAGGGAGCTCTTTCTTCTTAATTTATCAAAATAAAAGTTGATTTGATTGTATCTCCATAACAAAATGCTTCTCAAAACTAGCAGGCAGTGTCATACAAGATAACTGCAGCTAAAATTAGACCACATCAGACTGCAAATAAAGACAAATTTTGAGGAGTGTGAATCATTGGAAGATCTTGTCAAATCGGTGCTAGATCTTTCATCAGTGAACACTCTAAAATCAAGATTATTTGAGCTTTATTTTGTCCTAAAGACTAATATTCCAGTTTAGTTGCATTAGTTTTAGGACACGAAGTGTTATAAATTAACTTAACAATGATGTACTTTATGATCTATGTATCTACTGCCATTCCCAAGACAGCAAGAAGTTAACAACAAGTCTGAAGCTGATGTGCATCTATTTCAACAGAAAATGTTGTCAGAGCACAGAAGTAGTTCACCGAGGATCAAAGAGTGAGATAAAAACAGCTCTACAGATTTTTTAATGCAGAGAAAGATACATCAGAGATTTTCTGATGTTTGAACCTGTCTGTTCCCATACTTGGCACCGCCTGTGACAGCTATTTTGCAAATTTTGAAGAAAAAAGCAACTGGCAAACCAGGGTCATTGTAAATTTTTAATTTTTTTTTTTTTAAACATTGCATAGATAGAAAAAGGGAAAGAAAAAGAAACTGGCAAAAAGTAAGGTTTATTTTAATTTACCAACATCAATATCTTGTTGGCTTATGTCGTGTACATTTTTGCTGCAGTTTTTGTAACCACAGCATCTTTGCAATTCATGGGGAAGTTATGAAAATATTTGAATAAAACTTAATTTCCTGAGTAGTCTTCAAAGATGTTTTGTTAGAACTTTATTTTCCTTTGTCTTTTTCCCAGTTTCCAAGTAGAAATGTAAAAACATTCTGGTAAAACACTGCTGCCTGCATTTCAAAGCATTTTCAAAGAAAAGAACGAGCATGATTTGAGTAAAAAGCAAGACTTTTTGAAAAAAAAACTAGCAATATTCCTATAGGGAGCAAAAAAAAATAAAATTAATGCACTACATGGGTTTTCATAATAAGCATTTATAATAAATGGTTCATCTTCAAGTCAATTTCTGTTAATTGTTTTTCTTTAATATCCCTGAGATCACAATTTTTAACACTCTTTCTGAGATCTGGAGACCAAACATTTGCCAGTTGCTCAATTCATTGTGAAAATATTAGCTCTTAAGTGAATCTTTAATGCTTCAAAATGTCCCTTTCATATCAGACTTGCTTTGCCACCATTATAAAGTGTATATTCCTACAAGTAGACACAAAAACATCTCAGTCCTTACAGTCAAATATGTTTTCCAACTGGAAGAGAAAAGAATCTGAGAATCTGATTTCTGTCTGAAACTGCAAAGCAGCTGATCATTTGATTATTAGTTTTCCCGTGGAAAGAAAAAAAAAAAAAAGACTCTCTTTTGGCTGATAATATTTTGTTTGGCAATGAAGTTGCCCAGAATAACTCTCAATGCTACATTACTAAAGCCAGAATGGTGGAAAGCAGAGCAGCATTTCCTGGTTACAGTCGGTCTCGGCAATATCTGTGGTGTTCATCAGCGCAAACGAGCACCACAGAGCACTTCAGCAAGGAGCATACCATTGTTTCCTCTCACAAAAATTATATTAGGGAGCATGAAGACTATCTGTGGGGTTGTCCTAGAAAAAACACTTCATTTTTGTGCAGATTACGCTTTGCCAAGTTTTAAGACTATATATAAAAAGTATATTATTGGGGAAAAAATGTTTTCTAAAAAAATAATAAAAGAAACAAGAGGGAATTGAAAGTAATGAAAGATCAAGAAAAGACAAAGAAAAGGAAATTCTAACGAATTCAGAAGAAAAGCTACTTCACAGCTGCAGAAGCTGGGACTCTGTGCCCTTCCCAGCTCCTGTGGGAACTCTGCGCTCCGGACAGCAGCAGCTCTCAGAAGTGGACTTGCGTGCAGGGGCTCCAGCTGGCCAGGCTGCCAGCAGCTGCCCTGACACCCTGCAACCCTGCGCAGCGATCAAATGCAACAGCAGCTGCTGGGCTCTCCTGAGAATCATAGGTTAGCTAGGTTGGAGGGGACCTCAAGGATCATCTGGTCCAACCTTTTAAGTAAAAAAAAAATAAATATATAATAATAAAAAAAAAAACAAACGGTTTAAGTGAGATGGCTCAGTACCCTGTCAAGTGGAGTCTTAAAACTGCCCAGCGTAGGGGAGTCCACCACTTCCCTTGGGAGACTATTCCAATGTCTACTTGTTCTCATTGTAAAGAATTTTCTTCTGGACTCCAACTGGAATCTCCCATGGAGCAACTTGCAACCATTCCCCCTTGTTTTCTCCATGTGACTCCTTGTAAAAAGGGAGTCTTCTTCCTCTTGCTAGCCCCCCTTCAAGTACTGGTGCATGGTACTATGGTCTCCCCTGAGCCTTCTCTCCTTAAGGCCGAACAAGCCCAGATTTCTCAGCCTATCTTCACATGGCAGGATGAAGGAACACCAGGGTCACTCTTAACAGAAAATGGGTTGATACAAAGGTGAAAGACACCAAAATTGATCAGATCGAACTTCAGAAGCGGGATTATGGTACCAGCATAAAATTGAGTACCACGTCCATTTGGTTACTTGCCTCCTTCCGTGACTGCCACGTTCCGTTTTGTTCCGTTTGCCTGGGGATGATTTACAGCACAACTCTTCAACCTCCAAGAGCCTATGACACCAGCTAGATCCCCCAAGTACAGTTTAGAGGAGACCTCTGTCATGCTGTCTATTGTCCTGGTATGAGCCAGAACAGAACAACGCTGTGCAGCCATTTTACTTTTCGGCTCAGTCTCTTCTAACTACCTGCACTCCCTGAAGTTAGCGGCCTGTTTTGGCAGGCAGTGCCTGCTTCTAGCAGCAATAATTTTCCATGTTTAGAGTTCCTGCCACGGATTGGTGTGCAGACCAAGTGTATGGATTGTCTGGCTCACAGTTCATAAGCAAGTTTCGGTTAACGTTGGGAAGACTAAGTGTATTTTCCTATATGTCCGTTTTTTCTCTGGTTAATTCTGGCTACGTGTATGAAGGCAAGCTGGTGAAGTTATTGGGATTTACATTTTGGGGGGTTGTTTTGTTTTGTTTTTTTTCTCTGTCAAAATCAAGCAAAGGAATGGGTAGATGCTATTTCCTTCTCTATGTAAATAACAGAAAATTAATCAGTTCATAGTGATTCTCACTGCATGCTTTGTAATAACAAGTACCATCTAATATTTCATTTGGTGTACACCTCTTGGTACACAAGAGGTGTAACATATCAGTAAGAGCCATACAAAGTAATCAGAGAGTCACTTCCAAAGACAGACTTTCTCAAAGTCTAAAAACATCTGTGCCACAATTAAAAAAAAAGTGTTTTTCCAATATTATTATGTTGAATTTTAACCTCAGATGACATCCAATATTAATCTTAATTTTTAAAAAAATAAAATCTATTGTTTTAAAATGTTTTTTAAAAATGAGAAACGTGTAGTTCTGGTGTACGTGAGAGTTTCTTACTTTTCTCAGTATCTCTAAGACTTAGTGCCAAATCAGCTAAATGTAGTCTATGACTGAAAAAAACGTGGCATGTGGTTAAACAACTTCTAAGATCCTTCCCTGAAATAAAGAGTTAGAAAAGGGACTTCTTTGCTGATACTAATCCCTAATTTTAAATATTTTCTCAGTAAAACGCATATTTTTCAAATACCATAAATTTGAATAACAAGAAATCTAATTTGAAACTGTGGGCACTACTGCTAAACCAAGAACTAAGTGATCTCAAAATGCATGATGCATCTTCATATTTTCTTAATCAATATTTAAGCCCCAGGTCTCTCAGCCTTTCTTCGCAAGAGAGATGTTCCAGTCCCTTAATCATCTTTGTAGCCTCTGTTGGACTCTCTCTAGTATTTCCCTGTTTCTCTTGAACTGAGGAGCCCAGAACTGCACACAACACTCCAGATGTGGTCTCATTAGGGCAGAGTAGAGAGGGAGGAGAACCTCCCTTGATCTGCTGCACACGCTCTTTTTAATTCACCCCAGGATCCCACTGGCCTTCCTGGTCACAAGAGCACATTACTAGCTCATAGTGATCTTGTCCACCAGCACTCTCAGGTCCTGCTCCACAGAGCTGCTTTCCAGCAGGTCAACCCCTAACCTGCAGACCTATAGCACTGTGTCCTAGTTCTGGCAGGGTCACTCTGTAATGGTTTAGAGGAGGTGACACAAATACCAGGCCAGTACAAAGTGATACTTCCTCCAGTGTACACATCAAAGGCCTGGTATCACTCTGCATTTGCACAATGAATAAGCTGATGGACTGTCTGTGGTTATTCATAACAGTGCCTTCAGTCAGTGCATAAGGACAGGAAGGAAAGCATTTGATGATGTTTGCCTACACCTGTATTTCTGTGAGGATTACAGTAACTTGTAGGGAGGTGTAATTAATCTTAGCTCGTTGACACCTCTCCCCATGGACCATGTCTACAAAACAGCTGCTATTAGCCAGTTGGCCTGTTGCTGAAAGCACTGCCACACCGAGTGCTTATTGTGAAACATAATTGGTGTTCTTCATCAATGTCATCCATTTGTGGGGGGTTGTACAGATGTGTACAGTGATGTCTTTTTACTTACAACGCATCTGCCATTTTGCTGGAGGTCCGTCTGTTCTTCATGTATTCCCCTGTGTCATGTTTTGGGTTTTGGTTTGCAGCTGACCAGCTTTTGTACCTCAGGGGTTTCTGCATTTTAAGGTCGACTGCTTCATACACTGCTTCCCTAAAAATGCAGATACGAGCTTGGCTTCTGCCATTTACACATTTTTTAATGCTCAGTTCCAGACTGATTAACTTTTGTGGATTTTTGATGAATTGATCTTAAAGAGTACTTCAATTTTTTTTTTCATCCATGAAAGTAATCCAAGGACTTTAACCATCACCCTAGTCCGAATCTGGACTGTCAGCTAAAATCTGCAGGACATAATTGTTCTAAAGCTGGAGAATAACTCTGGCTCTGTCCCAAAGGGCTTTGACATTGTGCTGAGTTTGGCTGGGATGGAGTTAATTTTCCTCATAGCAGCCCATTTGGTACTGTCTTTCAGATTTCATTTGTTTCAGAATCATTGTTTGTCTGTTTGGATTTGGTTTTGGGTTTTGTATTTTGTTTTGGTTGGTTGGTTTGGGTTTTTTTTCCATTCAGTTATTAAACAGTTTTTATCGTGACTCATGAGTTTTCTCACTTTTGCCCTCCAAACCCTATCGCAGGAGTTGGAGCTGTGAGGAGGTCTATGTCCATCTGTATTTTTGCAGTGTGTTTTTTCATTCTTTGATCTCTTTACAAGGACCTTGTTGAAAGTAAGAGAGACATCAGACCCCTTCCATTCTTAAATTTCTTAAAACTTTAACACCAGTAAAATGATGTCTAGAAAAGCACTGAGCGCAGAGACTCCTTCACAATCTGTACTTTATCTGTTATCTGTCTTGGATGTAAAGTCTGTATGTTTACTGATATTTTCTTCCTGGTGAAGAGGCGGCTTGTAGGAGCCTCAACACAGTATTCCAGGAGTTAAAAGGTGACTACAAAAAGGTTGAAGGCTCTTTCTTCACAAGGCATCACATGGAGATAATGAGGGATAACAGGTCAAAGTTGTACCAGGAGAAGTTTTATCTTAAGAAAAATTGTTACAGTAAAAACAATCAGTCACTGGAACAACCTGCCCAGGGATGTGATAAGAATCCCAACAGCTGGAGGTTTTCAAGATGCAATTGGTCAGCATGCTACATAATCTCATCTAGGTGTCCTCTCCCTTGACAGGTTGGACCAGATGATCTTTCAAGGTCTTGGGATGTTCTATGAACCTAAATTGTGCTCTCTGGATGAAGCATATGAATTCTGTGATGCAGAAACCAGACACTAAAACTAGTCATTAATTTTTCAACTATTTAGAACCAATAAACCCAGAAATCTGTCATATATCGAAGATATTGTTTGAGAATAAGATAATCACTCATTTAACAGACAGTGTTTCACAATGCCTTTTCTGAGTTATTCTTCTGAATACTCATGTCCTTCAATTCATTTGACTGTCAAGCAGAGGCACATTCTTGCTTCAGTCCTTGGGCAAAATTCTGCCAGGTGTTGAGTAACCTTAGATCGTGCCTAGAACTGTCAGTCTTATCAAGGAGGATGAGAATGCTTTTAATTTCACAGGAATAGATATTATCTGAATTAGTAGTATTTCTTCTGAGTTTTCACTGTCCCTCTTCCCTCAAAATACTCATTTTCTTTTATGGAATCAGATTAAGGCATAGCAGTCAATTGCACAAACCATATAGACTGAAAATTATATCCAGTAGCAGAGTTAAAGATTTACAAGGGCATTGGTTTTTCTTGCAACTACCATGGGTCAGCTTTTCTCACTAACTACACAATAGAATTTTACCTGACAAACCTTAACTTGATTTTTTTTATTGGTACAAGTTTACAATAAATATAAATAATCTGAGGTTATTCACAGAAAAATTTTCAGCTGATGGATAACAGACATTCTCTTAATCTCAGCTCATTTCCACTTCTCCCTGTTGCCATAGACATTTAACTGATATTGTAGAAGCTTAGCACTTTGCAGACAGTACACAATCCCAGGTGCCTAAAAATAACACATTACTCTGTTATTTTTGGGAAAATACGCTTTTTCTGAACAGCAAGCAGAACTGGATAAACCAGGATTTGTTGCAGCTATGCTAAAACTCTCATTACTAGAAATGTTTGAATTCTAACAAAACTGAAAGAAGCAAGCTGTTACTTGATGCATAACATACTTGGTCATTTAAAGATATTTGATCTGGAGCATTCAGGGTGTTTGTGGCTCAAAATGTGCAAACTTCTATTCATTCAAACCTTGCTAATACGAAAAAAAAAAAAAAGGAATAATATATTTAGGTATTTGATGACCAGACATATGTTTGTCTGCATTTTGATACCAAGGCTCTGAATGATACCCATACAATTAATATTTAAATACATATTAGCTGATAATGAGCTCTACTTTTAAGGTAAAATTCTGGAGGACAGAGGAGGTATTAGGTACACCATGATGTAAACAACAGGCTTCTGTGAAAAGGGCTATGGGATTTCTATGACAGTGTTTTATATAAACATATAAGGCTGAGCTTTTCAGCAGGATTTCAGCTCCACATCTGTTTCTGTAGCTGCCTCTTCCATACCGTTATGTGCACAACATAATCTTTTCTAAACTCTCTATTGCAATGAGAATATGTAACATCTGCAAATTACTTTGCTTTCTCTTTATGAACCAAATGCAGAGGAGTGGGTTTAACTTACAGAGTTGGTCTTTAGCCTCTATTGTCCTCTGTACTGTTGGCGTAACTCAGCAAAGAACTTTTCTAGCACTGGAACTTCTCCATTGTGTGAAAAGCTAGGGAGAAGTGTATGTCCTCCAATGAATGCAGCTCAGGGTGCATCTAGCACATCACAAGAGTGTGCCACAAAGACTGCAACTCATTTGGCATTCAAGAAGCCCCTGTTCTGAAGAGGACAACCCAAAGATCAACAATGCCATGCACCACCCTGACCTTGTGAATGCAGCGGAGCTGGAGGACTGGAGGAGTGCACTCTTCTGAGGTGAAGAGACTCTCCCAAGACATCAAGAAGCATGCATTCTGAAGCCACAAAAAAAAAAAAAAAAAGAAAAAAAATAAACACCCCTTAAAATCTGGGCTGAAATGTCAGAAATTTCAGAACTACTGAAGACAGCTGCTAAGCATATTGATGTATGTAGCCTTCAGAGGCAAAAGAAGTTTATCGAGAGCTAAGAAAGAAGGCAAGAGAAGAAAAACCCGAGCAGAGTTTTAGTGTACTGGAGATTGCTACTGGATTAGCTGCTGGTATGAATCTATTGAATCCACTGAAACTATTTTCCTCTTTTCAGAGAACATGTCATATGAACAATCAGCTAGCAAATGAGAAACTTGCTTGCTTAGAAACCAAAGTCGACGTATCTTTTAATGTGAGGGGATGTGAAGTCTTTGTGATCAACAGAACCTCTAAAGTTTGCTGGACTGAGATGACATCTGGTGGAAAAGATTACTCTGCAAGGAGACATTTGGAAGGGGTAAGATTTGTCTTAACTTGTTTGATTCAATCCTGCTCATATCTGAGACTTCCTTACAGAAAGAGTTTCTCTGCTCTAATGTATTATTTTATGTTCCAGTAAAATCTAGCCTTAGAGATTAGATACTTTTGCCTTAGTGTACTCTCTTATAAAAAGAGGTGAAGCAGTTTCAAAACTCTAGCTATTACAGGTACATAATGAGCTACTGTAATCAAATTGTACTGAGTGGAGAGAAGAAACAAAAAATCCCTTTATTAATTGATACCAATGAAAAGCCTGTCTAATCATTAGTTAATATGCACACATTTAGTTCCCGATAAAAATGTGTTTTCATGATCATAATACTGGTATTCCATCAAATATCCTTGGAACCTGTGTATACTGTCAACAGCATGTGTCAGACTTTTTTGTCTTTGATGTCTCTGAGGATTTGAAAGTGGAAATTAATTAAAGCTTACACACAACATTCGCCCCCTTGAGCTACTCAATATGCTGAAGTGGCATGATGGGGTACCATCCATTTTTCTAAAGCTGTTCATTAAATAACTCAATTTAGTTTAAACACACAGCTTATTTTTTTTCATAACTAGAGATAATTTCTCTCCTTGACTATGTAACCTTACCCCATTAAGAAACTCTGCCTTGTGTAATTAAATTATCTCTCCGCCTGCAGTAAGAGGACAACATGAAACCATGAACGTACGCTGACGTCAGGGTCCACGAACACAGAAAGTTACACTGTTTAGAGACTTATCTCTAGGAAAACTGCCAACTTTAAACATCTCAGGGATTTCTATGGTGTTATTACCCACAGGAAAACAAAGTTAGGTATTTTGCTATTTGATTAACGTAAAGAAAAAGCAGTGTCATAAAAAAGTGCAGATTAATCAATGGTTAAAATGTAAGACATTTTCAAATCTGAAGCCTTGATTAGGCATTCTCCTGCCTATTATCATGAATAGGCCATTGTTCAATATTTTATAGCATCTCATATATATATATCTATCTATCTATATAAAGCATGATAATGTCGTGACATACGCTGGGTTAAGATTCTGTGTGATCCTTTGAATATACTCATCAGTATATTTACTAATATTGGTACTGGGACCAGTGCTATTTAACATCTTTGCTGGCAACACGGGCAGTGGGATCAAGGCATCCTCAAGTTTGCCGACGACACCAAGCTGTGCGGTGCGGTCAACACGCCAGAGGGAAGGGATGCCATCCAGAGGGACCTGGACAGGCTGGAGAGGTGGGCCCAGGCCAACCTCATGAAGTTCAACAAGGTCAATCACATGCCCTGCATCTGGGTTGGCAATCCCAAGCATAAATACAGGCTGGGTGGAGCATGGATAGAAAGCAGTCCTGAGAAGAAAGACTTGGGGGTGCTAGTTGATGAAGAGCTCCACATGAGCCAACAAT
>VWZK01017370.1:5043-72706 GCA_013396935.1 Baryphthengus martii
TGCCGGCGGGGCTATGGCTGCGGAGGAGGTGCTGCAGGGCGCGGATCATTACAAGAGCGAGATCGAGCGGCTGACCCGGGAGCTCTCCGAGACGACCCACGAGAAGATTCAGGCGGCGGAATATGGGCTGGTGGTGCTGGAGGAGAAGCTCACTCTCAAGCAGCAGTACGACGAGCTGGAGGCGGAGTATGATGGCCTCAAGCAGGAGCTGGAGCAGCTCAAGGAGGTGAGCGAGACCGGGCTTTTGTCTCTCCCCGCCCGCCACCCCGCTCCTCGCAAGGTCGCGCAGCCCCGCCGGGTGCGGGGCGCCCCATGCGTGTTCCTCCCGGGAGCTCCGGGCCAGCCCCTTGCCTTTGGGCGAGCAAAGATGCCCAGGCCCTTGGAGTGGCTGCGGGGATTCGTGGCGTGGGGAGGAGGGGTTTCCCAGGGCCGGAGGATCAGGCGGGACCGTGGATCTTAGGAACGGTTTACACAAGATTGCAACCCCCTTGCCCTGGGAAATTTCCCTGGAGCCTGAGCCGCGCTCCAGTCCCTGCCGCTGGGAGTCACAACTTCTGGTAACAGGCATTTGCGGCAATGGAGGGTGCCTTCGGTCTTACCTGCATCGTCCGAAGCTGTTTTTTTTAGGAAGAGGAAATTAAACAGCCCGTAGGATGAGTTGAGCAAACCTAGTTCATAAGGGCTCGGGATCTCTGTAAACAGTTGTCTGCAGTGCGTAAGGAGAGAGACAATTCCTTTTGAAGTTATTTATAGACCTGCCTTATTCTGCCAATTAGTGGAACCGCTGCCGTTAAGGGAGGGGGAAGAGTGTGTGTAAAGTAGCCATACAGTAGTCTCGAGGTCTACCTCCGTCAGTGGAAATTAAACTTCTGCATCATGCTGAAAAGATAAAATATTTGTTTGGAGAGGTGGTTTTGGTTTATCTTTCAAATGTGGTGGGCTATTTTTGTAACAGCCAAAGTATAAAGTAGGTGGGTGCTACACCTTACCTTTCAGCTTTGTTAAATGTGACTTTGAGAAATCATCTCTCTTCCTCTGCTCATCATTAAGGGAATTAACTTGAGATTGATACAGTGCACATACACGGGAGCTACAGAAGGGGTGTGTGTACACCTATACAGCACTTGTATCTCTACATTTTATGGTATATTTATACTATCTTAGAATGTAACTAATTATATATTTTGTAAAGGGAAGATAAAGTATCAAACATATTCTCCCAAATTTAAAAGGTATCTTTTTGTTCTACAAAAATGTATTGCTGTATGTAATGTGCAGAAATTCTGTCCAGCTAGAAATCATGAACATATTCCATATTAGAGGAAGCCACTCAATAAACTTAGTAATATATGAATATATTCTTTAGTATACTAACCGATGCACTGTTGGAAATATTTTTAGTAAAATAAAGGTTTCATTTTACTTGCAGGTAAATGAGTTATACTACAGACTTGGTTCAGTGTCCAGAAGAGCTGAAAACAAAAATCTTTTTAATAAGAAGAATAAAGCTGTTTTTCAGAAAAAGCTATTGATCTCCTTAAACTTGACCTCTGCCTCCTCCCCCACCCCTTCCTCCCTGAGCCTATGCAGAAGGCTCAGGACTTTGAAACTGGTAATCACAGGTTGAGGGACTGAGATACATGACTTGTGCTGGCATCAAGGCAGTGCTCTTTGAAATGACCTGGCAGTAATAGAAGAACAGAATTACGGAGGAAAACTGCAATGCAATTACTGGGGGGATGGAGGGGGAGAAATAAAAAGAGATAATCAGAGCTGCAGCTGTCTGTTATCCCATCATAATACTGTGCAGAAGAAGACTGATCAGAATCCAGGATGACGCAGGGTGCACAAGGCCGCAGAACTGAGCTGAAATTAGAGGGACTAGTCAACATGCTGAAATGAAATCAAAGATGGGCACAAATTCTCTTCCTAGTTACCTCCCCTTGAAGTCAGTGGGATTGCAGGCTCTGCAGCCCAGAACGTCTTCTGTGGGACTGTGCCTTCAGGCTGTGCCAACCATAGCATGGATGCTGAGCAGAGAGAAAGAAGAGAAATCCTGTAGCTTGCCTGATGCCAAGGAAGAGTGGAGCCTCTTCAGGCCCAGGGCTCTGAATTCCAGAGCTTCCCTTTAGCTGGAGGTAGGGCATTTCCATTCTTCACCGAGGCTGCAAGAGATTTTTTTCTTGCTTCTAGCGAAACCACGCTGATTCTTACTGCACATCCAGCCCTGCAAAGGAGAATTTGCACATATCCCTTCCTCTTGCTATCATCTGTTTTCTAGCTTCTCTGTTACCACTTCCATTTTGACTGTTCCCTGAGTGCAGATCAGGCCCATAACTGAGACATAAGCAAACAGCACCTGTGACAACACTAGTGAGGCAGAATTCAGGTGATTTAGGCAAACTTGTTTTATGGAGACTTGGATGCATAGATTTTGGGGCTGTAGTATTATATCTGAAAGTGGCATA
Organism: Baryphthengus martii; assembly: GCA_013396935.1. Taxonomy (NCBI): domain Eukaryota; kingdom Metazoa; phylum Chordata; class Aves; order Coraciiformes; family Momotidae; genus Baryphthengus; species Baryphthengus martii. The sequence goes on from VWZK01017370.1 coordinate 7,512, forward strand.
AGTCTCAAGACAGTTTTTTTCATTAAGGCTGTCCAAAATGTATGGAGAAGTGTCTTTGTTTATCTTCTCCAGCAGGCCCTGCAAAGGATGTGCTGGACAACGGCCTGGGTGTGGCCTGCATGGCCGGACATCAAAACACCATGACTAACAGGAGCCAGGAAGACTCCCAGTATGTTATCAGGGATCTGTGCTTCTGCTCTTACCTCTCTACATCTGCAGCCTCAAGTCCTACTGGAGTATAGAAACTAGGCCTCAGGTTTGCGCTGAAACAGTTCCAGTCTTGAGGAAAAGTAGGTGCAAGAGTGTGGGCAGGATTATGCTTAGGACCGTTACCTCTCCCATGGACCTGTTCTGAACAGATTCAGTTACTGGGGTTGAACTTTATTGAGACAAGTCTTCATTTTTAAACTTGTTTCATTATTAAATTCCAATATTCTGTTGTTAGGAGCTCTTTGTATTTATTGCTCAGCAAACAGAGCTGCCCATCTTTAACTATTCTGTCGTGGCTTAGCAGTTTAGGGATCTCAAATCTTCTCCCATGCTACTTGGCATAGACTCCAGTAAACTGCAGCAGGGCTTTTTCCATTGAGATTGCAATCCAGAGCCTCAGCTATATGATATTTTCCATTGTTGGAGAGTGAGATGGGAAAGTAAGGCCATTAGAGGATGTTGAAGTAAAAGCAAATTGCAATACATTACATTAAATATTAATACTTGTATACAGGATATATGCTATCCACCGTGCAATATGAATTGTTTTAGTAACCTCTGATGTTTCTTGTGCTGCATTCAGAGGTCTGTACTTTAGCCTAAGACTTTGATATTTTGGGTCATGAGATTGATTTATGTTACAAAACCTGAAGTTTTAATCAGTGACCTAATGAGGGCTTACAGGTTATTGAACATGTAAGTTTTCCAGGAAAGACTCATGACATCTATCAGCAAACAACCTTATGTTTTCAAAAATGAACTGAATGTTAGAAATGTGAAAAGGTATGCTCTATTTTGTTGACTTTAACAGCTTTTAGTGATATGAGATGGAGTACTTGTGGTCCTGGTGCTAGATAAGAATGTAGTGTAAAAGAAAACATTTTTAAAGCTTTATTAAATTTCATAGGGTTTTGCTTTTGGATTTTTTTCAATCTGTAAATAATGTTTCTATGCCTCACTCAATTGCATCTCAAACTAGTGGAATTTCGGGCCTTTGCTAAAAACACTAGTTCTAGGGCCCTTGTTCAAACAGTTGTTTTAGCAGACGTGCCTTTTAACCTGCAGTCCATAGGAATGCAGAGAATAGTACTCATTGCAATTAGTAATGGGATTGAACGTAGCTTGTGTTCACTGTCTTACAGAGTTGGGAGTTTAATTACCAGTGTACTTTATGGAAAACATTTTCCAGTGGTTTTAGTATCTGTGGTCTGACATGTTCACATTGCATTTGCTGTAAGGATATGTTTGTTCTTAGTTTTCGTTGTTTTAATGAAGTGTAAAATGGCTTCATATTGATCTTCTTGCCTGGGCTATCTGCTGCAGCTGTCATGTCTGAGAAGGGGGAATGGATGATATGATCTCAATAGGTCCTTTCCAGCCTCAACCATTCTGTGACTCTGTGATTGGTTACTGTGCACTGGTGACCTGTAATGTTTTTAAAGGGGACAAAAATCAGTCATATCCAGTCATGGTAAGATGGGGATGGTAGACAGCTTTAGTGTCCAACTTTGCAAGACATTTAGGCGTGGGAAATCCTAAGCAGAGATTTCTCTGTGGGAATCCAATCATTAACATAGCAGCTGAGTAAATCCGCAAGTCCCTCTCTGACTAAATTACACAATATCTCACTTGGCTTCTTGACTTTTATTTCATTCTGTAGAGACAAAGTCTTCCACTGGATTACACATAGCATTGGCTGTCTGTTTTCCAGGTTGAAAATACAGTTTAGTGTTTGCTTTCCTTCAAACCCAATTATATTTGGTTAACTATTGGAAACTAGGTTATTGCTAAGCAACCCTATCCTTGGCAGGTCAAAAATGCTTGTTTTCTTTACTTCATAGAGATGTTGTTTCAATGATTATGAGATGCTTAGTCAATTTACTAATAGGGCTTCCACAGACAATTCTTGGTCTGACTTGGTGACTGAGAAGGGTTTTTGAAGAATAGAGCTGAAGGTCTAGAGGCTTCTTTTCTATTCTGCTTTTCCCTGCACTACTTCAACACAGGTGACTCAAGCTCCATCTCCCCTCTCTTCTGACACAGTGCTGCCACTCCAGCTTCCCCACTGTTCCCTGAAGCCTCTCACACGCCTGCTGCTGGAGTCATCTCTGCCTCTTCCATCTTTGAAGTGTACAGTTGCTGGGACTTCTCTGGATCTCAAAAGGGCGGAAGAAAGGGAGACTTTCTATCCCAAATACAGCTCGGTTAAATGGGGATTGCTCTACACACCTGTCTACATCACAAGATGCTTAGAAAAGTGTGAACTGTCTCATAAAATCCCAATGAGATATTCTCAATTCTCTCCAAAGATGAATTTGTCCCAAATATATAATGTGGGAGCTGTGAACTGATGACATCTCAGTATATCTTTACACCTCCTTCCAGTAACAGTGTCTGTGGGCTTGTGCTGGATGAGGCTGTACATTTTCAGCATCTCATCCTGATTTCAACACTTTGTCCTTGATGTCTGTTCACGTTGTGTCACCCAGAAAGGCCATGCTGTCCAGCACGCAGCTCAAAGATGAGGACTGGACAAGGGTGAGTGAGCTGCAAACCTGGAGGGACAGTGCTTAGATGCCCTTTGCAGTGTTGTCTCCTCCAGAGCCCAGCCAACATGACCTCTCTTTCTAAGGCATACACTGCTAATGGAAGACAGTTCATTTTGGGAGGTGTACTTATAAGGAATGCCTTAGCAAAATCAAGCAGCAGCTTGTGAAGCTTTCATTCATTTGTTACAGGCTGGCGACTGACTGGCTGAGGCTCGGGTCTGTGGCAAAGGATTTGGGGATCCTGGAGGACAGAAAGCTGAATGTGGGCCAGCAGTGTACCCTGACACTGAAAAGGCCAACAGCATCCCAGACTGGTGTTAGTAGAAGCATAGCTGGCAGGTTGAGAGAAGTGCTTTCAAATTGGCATTTGTTATACCCCATCTAGAAAACAGCATCCAGTTTTGGGCTCGCTGAGTACAAGAAGGATGTGGATAAAACAGACCAAATTCAGCAGAGGACCACCTCTGAAAGCTGAAGCACTTGCCCTGTGAGGAGAGGCTGAGGAGGCTGAGTTTGTTCAGCCTGCGAAAGGGAAGGCTGTGGGGGACCCAGCAGCAGCATACCCATATCTACAAAGAGGTTATTGAGAAGACAGCAGAGCTCTTTACAGCAGTGGATGGTGGGAAGATGAGAGACAGCGAGAGAAATAAATTTGAACTAGAGAAATCCAGATGGGATTGAATGTAGAACTGTTTCCCCTGGAGGACAGGCAGTGTCAACAGGTTGCCTAGTGAGGTTGTGCTGTCTCTTTCCATGGGGGTTTTCAAGCCCCAGCTGTATACAGCCCTAAGGAACATGGTCGGGGCTCAGAGCTGACTCAGCTGTGAGCAGGAGGATGGACCAGAGAAGAAAGGAGGTAGACAGTAAGGGACATGGAATAATACAAGGTCCCTGAGGATGCCCACTGTGCTCAGTTAAATTCCAGTAGCAGCTTGCTGAGAGTTACCCAATACGTAGCAGCATGCTGCCTGGAAACAGTGACCATTAGCAGAGCCGTAGCCTTGCTTCATGCTTGAATTTCATTTTCTCTTGCTTGTCATTAAGACTGCATTGACCTGGGGTTACGAAGGGTGTAGTTTGATGTGCTCATGTCTCAGCAAGACAACTCTGCATCTACCTTGTGTCATTTCTGCCTCTGTTTTGGCTCTCAGTTGTGCAACTGTTTCTAGTTTACACCAGGGTCGAAAACTGACCTCAGTTAAAAATAATGGAGGAGGTTATCTGTATGCTATCTGTATGCTCTCTGTAACCCAGAGTGGTTACATGATCTGGTTCACAATACGTTCCCATTTTGCCTGTATGGCCAAAATGTCAGCATGAGGGTAGGAATCATTGTTGAGGAAAGAGGGGGACAGGATGAACCGCTTGAACAGATACTGGTGTTAAGAGAGATGCTCATCGAATTACGGCAGGATTGCTTTCTCTAAAAGGAAATGAATCCTGTGTATTAGCTTACAGAAAACATAAGCAGCTGAAATCATCTTATGGGAAATTAGGGCTATTGTTGCAGCTTTGGCTGCATGCAAAGAAAAAAAATGTAGATGAACCTTTTTTTTTCCCCCCCCCCAGGCACCTGCACTACCAGTTTCTCTCAGTAGTTTTGTTGTATGCTTATGAGCCAGTACAGATAAACCTGTGATTTTAGCACTCTTACAATAGCTGCTTCTTAAACAATGGTAGTCACCTTTAAACACTGGGGGCTCACATACTCCTAAAATAAAACTAAATAGACTTCAATTTGTTTTCTCTCAATAGTTAAATTATTTTCTTACTTTCACTCTTTCATCTAAGGAATCTGAGAAATCCCTCTTTAAGGGATTCAATTGGTCATTTGGGTTGAACTCCTCAGAGATAACTGGAAGTTGCAACTGGATTTCGTCATGGAAAAGTTAATTTTCCATAGATTTTCTAGAGAATATTTGATTAGTATGAAATATAATATGACTGATTGAGGTGTAAATGGGTGAGCCAGGCATTATTATTGTGAAGTACTTCCTCTCTAAGGTTTGAAAATGTAAAATTAGGGCTCACTGAAGAGATTTTAATCTAAAGGTTCACATCTGTTTGCAATTAGGCCTTTTCATAATGGATTAAAAAAAAAAAAGCTATTATCTTTTCGCCTTCCTTTAGGCAAAATATTTTTCCTTCCCTTCTGTATTTCATTGTGGATTTTCTTTCTAAGGGGTGTGTGTGCAGTCTGTATGCAAACAGATTGGACACCTGGCTTCACAGAAAGTGCAACTAGGGGCAAAACAGTCGTGGTGAAAATAAAATTTGGTATAAAACAGTAATTTGTGAGCATTTATCATGGTAAAATGAGGAGTGTTCTCAAAGTCAGACGGATAGAGTAAATTTGCACCTGGGGAGCTTTCATATATCTTATGTAATTGGAGGAAAATACATGGAATATTATATGTTTTTCTGGCTGCATTGAGGGCTTCTAGAAAAAGAGATTTCTTCCTGAACAACCCCTCAGTTTTTCAAATGAGCTCAAATAAGTTTGTTCTTCAGCACCTCTTTATCCCTCATATTTTTGCATTGGTGTGTTGTTTAGCATATGGACAACAGGAATAAAATCTGATTCATCGCTTGTTCCTGCATCCCTCACAACTCTGCTACTTTGTGGGGCTTTGCTGCACAGTCGCTTTTGCTATGGATTTCCCGTCCATATTTGTCTGATATCTGAGGGAGTAATGTTTTATTCGATACAGTTCTGTCCTGTACATTTTGTAAATTAAAATCATCTGGGATTCTGAAAAACATGCATTCATGTCTCCTGAACTATCTTACATTGGTAGCGTGACTTTTCATAAGCCTCTTCTTTCCTCATTTCCTTGTGAACTCAACAACACTCTATTTTATTGGAGAGGAGAGAGAGTATTTTCGTAATTTAGAGGAATTGATATGGCTTGTAGAGACATGAATGTACCCTTTGTCCCTTTACCCACTTGTATCACTAGCAGCCTATGATTATGAGGAGAAACCCACATTTTTTTTCATACTGTACTGGGAAAGCAGTCCATGAGTACAGACCAGCTACAGATGGAAGTAGGACTAGGCAGAAGGTGAAAAATACATCTCATCAAGGACAGGTCCCTAAAGCTAAAGTAAGCTGGAAAAAATTAAGCTAGGTTGCAGATTAGTGTTTTAATGGGGACTCTACTTCTCTGTGGAGGCCAGTATTAAAAATAATTTTAGGACTATAATATTTGTGTTTCTGAACTTCTTTCATTATCAAAGTTTAATTACCTTAAAAGAAAAAAGCAGGCCACTGTGCTAAATCTGTGGTTTTGGAACAGACCTATGAAAACTATTAACACCAAAAAGTTTTCACGAAGACTGAAATTGGCCCACTCCCATTTTCCGCATTCTCTCTTGTGGTTCCTCCCTTTCTGTCTGAAGCCCATCATTTTCTGCCTTTCATTCTCATACTGCATTCAGCTCCTGTCCATGATGCTCTATGTGTTTTTTAATCTTTTTTTCAGTCTTTGCGCTGCATCTTAATTAGTGTTGATTGCTCCATAAGACATGCTCTGTAAGACCCTTTTTTTTATATTTAAAGGCCATTTTTGTCATTATGCGAATGTAAGAAATCTGACCATTTGTGGCAGACTGGAGAATTGTCAGCTCTGCTTTGTAGCAGCCTCACTATTAAAATGATTCTTGGGAAGATTGCTTTTAAGGCAGCTTTAAAATTGGATTGGCTGTGTATGTGTACAGAAAGAAGACACCTCTTCACAAGGTTTTGCAAAAATCAGTACTTATTTTTAAATAGTTGTATGGTTTCTGGGGTTGTTCATTTATTTAAGCCCAGGCAGGAAAACTGATGCCCAGTGAGGTTAAATAATGGGCTCAGTCCTTGCGATCAGCTCTGTGAGTGGGGCCCATTATCCACACAGTTGTGCCGTACCCTCTCCATCGCCCTTGCTCCCCTGAATCACACCTATTTTGCCTCTGCACTGTAAAGCTGTGTTAAATTCATCTACACAGCAGGCAGTTTTCCAGTGCTAGCAGTAACAAATACAACACTGTGCTTAACCAAGAAGCATAAAAGATCCTCAGTTACCAGAGTTAGTCACCTTTCTCTTCGTGGAACATTTCAACTAAATTATATAAACTTCATATTTTTTTCCTGTTCATTTTTTTGTCTGTGTTTGTTTATTTTAATATTGTGATCTCTCAGAGCTCACAAGTGACATTCAGTTAGCAGGGGCAGTGCCGTGCATTCAGCATGCACTCTGGGAAGTTTATCCACACTGATCAGCCTCTCCTTGGTTCCCCTAGTCACTCTGGATGAATTTAAATGCCAGTGTACTGAGATTGATCTGTGAAGTGCTGTTTGTCATCACTGGCTAATGGCTACATCCACAGGGGGAAGCTGGAAATTTTTAGCAATTGCAGTTTTAACTTCTGGTTTGGATACTTAGAGGAGGAAAACCATCTCCTAGTGGTTGTAAAGCTCAGGTAGGAAGAGAGAAAAAAAGATCAGCAAGCCTCTAAGTATAAAGATAGGAATTTAGGTCGGGCAAAGGGAACAGGTGGCTTGGTGAAATAATACATTTATAAATGTTGGGCTGTTGACCAAACATGAACACAGCATGATTTGGATTTAGTCTTGCTCAGGACTGGAGCTTGTGTACTTAACATCCACAAGGCAAGATGCAGGATACCAAACTGCACTGAATCCTGGCCACATATTTCCAGAAAGACAGAGCTCTCAACCTTTTGGCATCTGAGTTTTAAGAGAGCTAGAACATTTGGTGTGGGGACACATGGGGAGTTCACAATTGAGTTAAAGTGGCTGTGGAGACATAGGCTCTGGTTCTCAATTTGATGACTAATCCAGGATACTTAACAACTATCATCCAACTTGAATCTACGATTCCTCTTATTAAAAATGTGCTCTCAATAGCTTGTAGTTTGTATAATTCATAGTACTAATAAAGACAAATTGGTGGTTTGTTTTTTTTTCAGGTGGGTGTGAAAGGTTTTTCTCATACCTTGAATTGTTCACAAAGATTAAAAAAAGCATTAAAACATTGCCCTGTTCTGGATAATTCCAGGTGTCCACACAGCAATGGCAAACATGCAGAGCTTGTCCGAGTTTAGCTGAGGGGAACATTTGCATTCAGTCCTTTTTTTCTTTAATAACCACATATGATTCCCACCTACAAACAGTTAGGAAAGGTTTTATTTAAGCATTTCATGTGAAGGATGCTATCTCTAACAATATACCCCATATTTGCCCCTCATGATCATTTATAGCAGGTATGACTTGAAGACCAACATTGAAGTCCTGGCTACATGGGTAAGTCAAAGATTAAATTGGATAATGATTTAATTGTTGAATCTCTGCCCACCACCTGCTGGCAAACAGGGCTGTTATCAAGAAATAAGGGATAAAATGTGTTATAAACAGACAATTCAGATTTCTTCCCACTAAAGGAGGGGGAACTGGCGTAACTAATTACTGGGTCTCAAACATGTGGTCTTACTCTTTTAGCCTAATAAATTGTCCTAACTCGGATGAGCTTCAGTAACTGATCACATGTATGCACTTGGCCAGCCCCAAATGTGTAAGGGCAAGGTAAAAAAACCACCCAACCAAACACAAACCCCATCAGAAATGTGAAGGAAAGAGTTTTCAGCCGACATATATCTTCCAGCTACGGCAAGCTAAAAATGTGCAGTAGATCAATTACTAATCCATAAAATCTCAGTCATAGATCTAGGTCCTTGTTGACAAATTTTAAAGTAAAATGTAAGGATATGGTAACAAGCACTCATTGGTGAAAGTGTATGATATATAGCTATATATAACTACATATAAGAGAGGCAGTAGTTAGATGGAATGTAATTGTCTACTTGTACCGATATGGGAGATGGAGACATGTGACGTCTGTCAGGAGTATATTACTTTGGGCATTAGGTAATTCCATTTCTTGGGCATTAGGTAAGCTTTTATTTTTTCTGCCAATTAAGGGCTGATGGTTTCCATCTGATAATAACAAAACTTTCACTTAAGTTGTTCTAAGCTCAACTGTGTAAAAATAGTAACAAATCTGGAACAATGCAGTTGAGTGATAACAGGTTTTTTCCAAATGTGCTGAATTTGAAGTTACAATGATGCCGTAATTTTTAAATACTTACTATTCCTAAGATAAAATCCATATTAAAGGGATAGAATGAAATTATCAAATTTAGATACCTGGTAATTTGGACCCTAGAGACTGTATTTTACTTATCATGGAAAACCTTGGGTTTGCTTTATTAAGAAGGCTGAGCAACCTTATAATGAAATGTATATGACTTCTTTTTGCCCACATACTTTGAAATTACAGATCACACTTGTCTGGGTGACTGTATGTAGACTTTGGGATACATATTCAGACTCTTGGCATTAAACATGTTTGCTCTCATCTATTCAGCACTGCTTCCTGATTTGTGATTTCAAGTGCTTTCTGTCTTCTTGCTTGTGGAGAGAGATTTATTCACGAACAGAAAATGCAGTGGTGCCTTGAGCATAGTTTTAGCACTTGGTGTTTTAAAAGTGCTCACTGTTTCTTGGGCTGAGGTTAGAGACATTGAGAGTCATCCCTGTGTTTTGTGGCTGTTGACTTTGCTTTTGTAGCAGATTAGACTAATGAGAAGCCACTTCACACTAAAATGAGCATAGAAGCCTTGTTTGGGTGTAAATAACCATTTCCCTGGGTATAACAGGAAGAGCTGCAGTTTTTATTCTGTGAAGATCTCTTATTTGCAAGGTTCTTTTTGAAATGTGGCCCTTGTTTTCTTTACTGATGAGAACTTGAGTTATGCACCCAGAGCTGAAGCTGGCTGGGTGCTGACAGTTGCTGCTTTCTTGCTGTTACCCAAGGATCTGCTTGTTAATTATTCCATTCTCAAGAAGCAGGTTTGAAAAAGGAGACCCTGAATTCTGCCCCAAAACCCTGTGGCAGAGACTCTTCTCCTGCCAGGTTCCTCAGCTCAGCCATTGCCTTAGGAAAGCTCTCTGATTAAGAGTGAGAGGCCTCTATTTCAAGTCTTTTATCACTTATTTTTTTTTAGCAGAAAATAATCTACCACTTGAAAAGGAGTCCAAAATCTGATAAGCAACATTTGTAGGAGCTTGCAATCTAATGTTTTGTGCTGTCTGTGGAGAAAGGATTTGCATCTTTGTAAGTGACAGTGTTAAGAATAGTCAAGCACTTAGCTGAGCACTGGCGCTAGATGGATATGGGGGAAAAGCCAGAGGCCGCTGCCAGAAGTATGGGTACTGCCTTCAGCCTCAATGGTCATTGACATTGGTTGGGGTTTTTAGTAGGAGGAGCCTCTTCAGGAATAAAATTGACTAGAGTAACCACTGCTGGTGTGTGTTTGACAGGTGTCACATACATAGGAGTAATGAAAGCATCAGCATAGAATAGTTTGTAGTTGTTAAAAAGTAATTTTGTTAACAGACAGGTCTAGTTCTTTGTTACTCCGTGAAAGAACAGACCGCACTCCATTAAAGCGAAAACATTCTGAAAAATGAAAATACTGCTTGTTTCATGAACTTCTGTTTTGCCCACTTGGTCTCAACAGGGTAGGATAAATTATTGCATGACAGTAGTACCTGGAGATTCTGCGATGCCTGGCACAATGATTTTCAGGCATATATATGTGTAAAAGGTTAGTGGTTTTACTGTGAAAATAGACAACCTTGTCAGGGATCTGATGTTAATGAATAATAAGAGGAATTTACAGATAAGTAATGGAAGCCCAGAAGCTGTGGAGGAATAGGATATTCAGCCATAATTTCATAGGAAATCTGTGCTTAAATCACAAAGAAAACACAGATTTTTCTCAGATCTAGTCCAATAATTTATCTTCCAAAGATTCATTTTAAAAAAAACAGTCAACCAGAAAGCCAAAGCAGTCAACTGCCCTGTACTCACTGACCAGTGTGTCCACTGGCAGTAGCTCTCACTGGTGCCAGTGTGACCAGTAAGGCCATTTAGGAGTGGTATTTTTGGTAGTTCTGCTACTGTAACACAATCAAAACTTGAGGAAAAATGAGAATGAGAAACTTACGGAAACCTCTTTGTTTTCTTAATTCATTATTTTCCAGTGTTTTGGTGGCAAAGCCCTTTACCTTTGAGACCATCAGTAGCTCTTTTCCTGTATCCTTCCCCCTATGTAACTGCCCCCTTCTCCTTACCATCCTTATGTGGTCCCTCTCCGTTGTACTTTGGTGATCTCAGAGCACCTGGAAAGTACCTGGGATCCCAGAGCACCTGGAAAGTACCTGGGATCCCAGAGTACGACACCATCTCTCACCTCCAGCTGCCCTGACTGCTTTGCCCTCTCTGCCTCTGGCATCTGACTACTGGCTGTCATCCCAGTATTTTTAAGTCTTCCTGTTCCTTCCTGCTTACACCTTTCTGAACCATGAGTCTTCTCTGCTGTAGCTGAAATTTTCACATCAGCATTTACTAATCTCTACATCTAGTTGAAACACTTCATTTTCCATTGCTCTTTCCCACATCTAGTTGTTCATTGTGGGGTTAGACCAAATTCCAGCCGCCTCTCCCTGCAAAGAATGCATCTCACCTTTTCTCACCCACACCATCTCTGGGTAGCCTCACCTCACAACATACCCCTTGTTCCTACCACTGTGTGGGGAAAACTTAAAAGACTCACTTTACTGTATTGAGCTCCAGCATGTGGGTTGCCCTTTATTGTGAGAATACGTAGGAAATCGTCGTTTAAATCTGTGAGATGTGACTTTTGCAGTTCTTTGAGAGCTCGGGCCAGCTAAAATCTCACAGGATGCACTGAGCACTGAATCTAGTTTCTTGCAGAGCTGGCAATGGTTAATGTTGAGCTACGTCTGGGATTTTTTAGAGAACAAGCTCTGTGGGGCAAGGCTTGCCCTTGCCCGCCTGTTTGTATTGAATATAACACAGCCTCTATTCTTATCTGGGACAATTAGGTTCTATGGCAATACAAGTAATTAATAATAATAATGGGGCCTCTTTTGTGGATGGGCTGTTAGAAATAATTTCCTTCTGCCAGTTGCTTCTCTAGAATGTGGTTTTGAACTTTGAGATCCTGAAACAGATAATTGAAACACAAGCAGCTGTCACAAACCTTTAGCTTTGTTTGTGTAGACAGTGGTAGAAATTCCCAAAACTAAATCATTGGATTGCTCACTGGTTCATGCATCTTTTGTTGCAGCATCAAGCTCTTATGCAATGGACCCTTATTTGATCAAAGACTCTTCTCACTAAGAGTGGGTTTCAACTGTGACTATTTTTAATAAGGGGAAAGAAGCAAAATCATGCGAAGCAAACCATGCATTGCTGCTCTGCACCCGATCAATTTATGGAGCACACCTAATTAGCTGTGCTGTGCGCTGCCAGTGCACTGCCATCGGGGTGATCCAGCTGCTGCAGATGTTTCCAGATGTGGTTTATGAGATTGAAATGACTCTTGAGTCTTGTCTTCACCCACACGGCAGCTTGGGACTAAAGGCAGAATAAAGGATGTGGTTGCACATCACAGTCCTTCAACAGCTTTCTTCATCCCCTTTGCAAGAGAAAAATGGCATCTGGCCTGTAGATTACCAATTAGATAAACCTAGGGTGTGGTGGTAGTGCAATGTAAGGAACAACGTAACATGGGTCCTGCTGTCCATATGGTTCCTTGAGGTCTGAAGGCTCCTTCTGTCCATCTTCTTCCCCATATGTAAGGGAAGCTGAACTGTAGACGCCTTCAGAGATCTCTTCCACAATTTTCTTTGTAGCCTTTATCAGAATTCTGCCAAGAATACTGATTAATGACTGAAATTTAAAGTTAGATATCCAAAAGATATTTTATTCCTCCAAATATTTTACTACTAGTAAAAACCTTATTTCTTGAGTGAACACAAACCTGACTTTTTCAGGAAGCTGGCAGCTGGTGACATGGTGGTGAAGATGAGTATGACTTAGAATGTCACATTGTAATTCAGGGGTTTAGAATCCTGGACTCCCAGTAAGGAATGCAAGAATGCAAGTGTCCTCTGTAGATTGTTGCTAATGGGGAGGATGGTAATTTCTGAATTAATTTTTTTTTCAATCCCTGTTCTATTTCTACTCAGGTAACCATAGCGATGACACTACAATTTTGTGGTTTTAACCTGTCCATGACCAAAACCTCTTCTAGTGACCTGTTTGTTATTATAAAGATCATGTTGTTGTCTGCACTAATACTGGTACTAATATAGAATGAGATTTTTATCTATTCTCATAAAATATGAGATACAAGTACAGCAAGTATTTTTTTTAATTTTTTTTTTAATAAAAGTATTTGGCTCCATGGAAACACTGTGAGTTATAATCTGAACTCTCTGCTGCTGCATCTCTTCTGAAATCAGCAAAATCATGCTAGCAAAGAATTTGGTCCTTTGTAGCCTTAAGTCACACAACTCTTAATAGTAGCTGTAACAATGACATTCCCAGAACTGTAGGATGTTTTGATGGGAGGACTTGGCAGCAAGCTGGAAGCACTGGTGACTCAATGAAGAGTGCTCTGTCTTCTGAGCCAGAAATGAACTAGTGACCCAGTAGTGCAGTTTGTAGTTAGGATTTTGTGTTGTTCTTATGAGATGTAAACCCATCTTTTTTTTTTTCTTTTTTTTTTTTTTCTCATGAAATTATTCAATATTAGTTTTTCAAGAGGAAAATTAGTATTCTTGATGCTTTTTTTGTAGATTTATTGTCAAGATAGCTACCCCTGGTTATTGTTTTTACAGAGCTGATAGGAGAGATTAATCACCTTTGCAATCCTTCAGTCAAATTTGTTTGTAATTAGTGAAATTAGGTTATTAGAAAAGGTGAGACTTTAAGAGCCCATAGGAAGCCGGCTAAGACTTGCTGCTTGTTGTTTGCCCTGAATAGTTAGGTCTAAATTTGTGTTACTGAACTTTGGTCACCTTTTATGCTGAAATGCATCCTAATTAGGTTTGAAGCCAAATGCCTTTCTCATTTTTAGGTTTGGGATGTGCTTGCAGAACGGAGATTTTCTCCTATGATAGCCGTGAGAGGGCTTTTCCCTCAGTGCAGCTTGGCAGTAAAAGTGTCAGCTTTGACAAACCAGGCAGCTTCTTACAGATTAAATCAGAATCTGGTTCTCATGGCTAATGTAGAAGTTGTGCTTTTTTTGCAAATACTAGCTGATACACTTAGTTAATGCATTTTAAAACTCCTTCCAAGTGAACAAATGGTCTACCAGCCCAATTCCTAACACTGATATAAGAGGGAAAGACAGGCACATTAGTCTCCAAGTTAATCACTTGTTACGTCACAGGGCAGCTTTCAGAATCTGTTCAACATAACTTGGAACTAAGGGACCATTGTAATCAACGCATAGCTAGTCTTTTTCTCCAATACCTATATTGAGAGTTCTTATGAAAATACTAAAGAAGTCTAATTTTAGGTTGTGCAAGCAGGGAACAGGGAGCTAAGGAACTTCTTTGTTATGTAGTTCATGAAAGATTATTTGACAGTTTGTCTGAAATTCACTGACTGTAGAGGCAAACAGGGATAAAATGTGCAGTTCAGAGATCCACTTTACCCACAAAAGTCACAAATAGGTAAGGTTCCTTTAAAAGTCTTATAGAAGCGAGGCCTTTTAAAGCAACACTAAGTTTGCAAAGTAGTGTATGATCTTGGATGAAGAGCTGTAGGTGGCTGTACTTGAGCAGGGGGGTGTACCAGATGGCCTCCAGATGTCCCCTCCCCTCAACTAAGCTGTGAGTCTAAGTAAAGGAGTTCTTAAAACTGACTTCAGAACTCCAGGTGTATATGTGACACCCATGGAGGATCTTTGCTTCCCCTTTGGATTCCCTCATGACTTTCATAAAAATGTAATAAAGGAAAGTAAAGCAAGAGATCAGGTGTCCCTGCCCATGGCAGGAGGGTTGGAACTACATGATCTTTAAGGTCCCTTCCAACCCAAACCATTCTTTGATTCTATGATCAGATTCACAAAGGGAGGACCTCACCAGTGACGATTGCATACTGGATTGTCGTCAGCAGAATTTGCTTTAAAAACCTGTGCACCATCTTCTGAACTAGCTGGAACTGGAATATAAGTGTTAGATAAGCACAGTACATGAACTTGGTTTTTTTTGTGTGATCTCATTGCTAAAGATTTTCTAACCATATCTTTGATGAAGTGTGCTGGCCTTGTTATTTTTCCTTTTGACTTTATCTAATAGTAAGTGTAGTCTGAATATGAAACTTCTACCTATTCAGGCCTCTGATCTCACAGGAACAAACAACATTAAGAGGGTAGATAAGTACTTATGGAACAGCAGGACCCCTAAAATGTACATCCTCTCTACCAAGCTGTACATGATTGTATCTATCTATCTGCCATATCTGTAAACTAAGATTTTCTGGAGGGTCTGTGGACCACGACTGCCCAGGAGCAAAGGGAGAGAAAATGAAGAATGTTGGTTCTCTTTCCCTCAAATGCAAATAGGAACAAATGAACAGCAACTCCTCTTTTCTCTGTCTCTATGTACAGTGATTTATTTAAGTATATAAACATCAGCAAGTATTGGAATGAGAGGGTATCTTGAATGTAACAATCCTACTGTTTGCAGCAATCACTGATACATCTGTAATCACAATAATTTTGGCTGTAATGTAGAAGTTAAACTTGCATGTGTAGCTGACTGAAATGGAACAGTTTCTAAATCCAACTTAAAATAATTTTAAATAAGTTACAGTATATCCTTTTAGTTCCAGTGGAAGCTTTTTGAATTTCTCAGGCTGTCTCGATTTTTGTCTACATATCTGTGTCATTCAAAATAGGCAGGTTTTTATTTTCTTTGTAACAGTTACAAAATAGTGTGAGAAAGCATAGCAGGAAAAAAAATTGCAGTTATTGTTCATTTCAAATTGAAGTATGATCTGTATCTTCTGCAACTGTTTTTTATTTATTTGTTTTGGCCATAATTTTCTGATTTTGGCCATAATCACATAAAATACTTCTCTTGTATGTAAATATTTGTAGTGACTTGCAAATGAAAGTGAACTGCATTGCAAGGTTTAATTCTTTATGATAGTCTAAGTCTAAGATGTGCAGGTAATCATGCTCTAATATATGCAGCACAGAGTGAGAAAGTTGTCTTTTGTCATTGATAAATTGGACTGCCTCTGTCAACATCAAAAAAAGCTGTGTTGTTTCATATCTACTAAAGTTTTCATCCAAAATAATCTAGTTGGTTATTGTAGGCTTTATAATATTGATATTTTAGTAAGGCATTTCTAGGTAAATATTACATTTGTGCATAGTGCTGTATACCTGTAGTAATTACCCTGCCTTAAAGAAGTCTTGTTCATAATTTATGAATGACGCAGACGTTCTCATAAGTTCTGCATGCTGAAGTCTTTTATCATAGGTATATACATACAAGTCACAAAGAAGCTTATTTTAAATTCATATAGGTTCGAGATTGCATAAAGTGACAGTTTTTAGTGCCAAACATGCAATGAGCCAATCAGGGGAATATGCCTACGTGCGTGCATGAAATCTTCTGGTGGCTACTGCTGCATCACTGAATGCCTTCTGGAGGTTAAGTCATTCATGTGCTGTTAGGGCGAGGTCCCCCATCTGCCAGATGAAGCAATACCTAAAGAATCATTGAATTTTCACAGTGTTTTTCTAAAGAGAGAGCACCTCAGGGTAAGAGGCTGGTTTGAGGCATTTGAAGAAAAGCTAGCTGACCCAGTTTTTCTGCACGATTGAGTTTTACAGGAATGAATTTACGGAAGTCCAAAGAGACCAGATATTCTGACTCTCCCTGAAATTCCCACCATGAGAGCACAGGGTTAATTAAGCCTGCAGTCATACACATTATTCCTGCTGTTGTTTCACCAGAATAAGGGATTACTGCCTTTACCTATTGATCTTCCCTTCCTCATTCCTCACTACCCACTACTCATTGTTCATTAATACAGCTCTGGAGAAAGAATGTAAAAAGGCAAGTCTGCAGTCCTTAATCACAGAGTTTTAGTAACATTATATAGAAAAGATACATGTAGGTTATTTGGTTGTTTTTTTTTACGTGCTTGGCACAGCAACAGGATCAGGTGAGAAATAAAATAGGCTGTAAAGGAGAAAGGAAAGGTGGCAAGTCTCAAGGGGCAGGGATGTGCTGTGGTTACAAGAGAGAAGCCACGTGGATCCTGATTAAAAAGCTATAAATTGATCCTAAGCAATACTTAAGAAGCTCATTTTCCTGACTTAGCTTTCACACCAGAGTTGGTAACTCCTGCTTTGATCTGTATGTTGTCAGTTCTACACAAAGTAAAGAACAGCTGGTTTTGAAAGCTTTAGGCAGTCTGTCTGGCTCAGCTGTATGTCCCTGAAGGCTGGCCCAGCTCAATATAGGCCACCTGACAACATAGGAGCTGTGATTAAGGCTGTGCTTTGGCTCAGGGTCAGTTATGTTTATTCTGGAGGTATTTGATACTTCAGGGAGGTGAAAAATAAATAACAATCCTGCCATGTTTGCACTATAGAAATGGGATAGACTAACTCCCAGCTGCCTACTCTGCTCCTCTGCTGGATTTTAACCTCTTCATGCTGAAGTGATGATGCAGTGGCAGGGAGTGTTATCTCCTATTGCAGGTGAAGATGGGTTTACACTACTGCAGTAGACTGTAAATTTTGCTGTCCCTTGCAAGGAAGGCTGTGGGGGCTGCCTGTTTTTTAGTGCTGGGCTCCATGGGACTTTTAAGGTTGTATTCTGTTATTATATGGATCTATGAAGACCCATTTCCCTTTGAGAGAAAAAGTGGGGGTACTTAAGGAGAGTGATGGGCCTAGATTTTGCTTGCAGCTGGGTAAGTGACAGAGCAGTAGGGGTTAGCTGGGTAGGATGCCTGTGGAATTTTTTGGGGGGCTGTGGTTCCTGCGTATCCTGGGAGAAAATTTTGCATTTTTATCAGTATGTATTTATCTGGCTTTGGATTGCTTCCCATGTGGTCAGAAATACTACATGGGCAGGCTGCAGGACTGTGGGAACTGCCTAGGAGTGAGTAGCACTTGTCTTCGCCATGTGTATTTGTTTTGGCTGTATATAATGTATTGCTTCTGTTGATGTGTCCTGAAAGACATCAGAAGTACATTTTTGCTTTAATGGCTAATGCTTTGTAAGGTCTATTTACTGTGCACGTTTGGGAGCGATGCTCTTTATACCTCTGTGAGGAATCTCATTGTCTTCCATTCAGTTCTTTTCACAGAACATGTCTTTGGAGTAACTCTGCTGTTGATGAATACTGTGTCTAACATAAGCAGTTAGCTCTAACAAACGCTATCTGGTTGTTTCCCTTTGCTCCCCAACGCTCCCACATATCTCTCTGCTAGTTATTGGTTTGCACTGTGAACCCTGTTAGAGCAGAGGTCTACCTTTCTCTTCCAAGGAACACTCATCCCTGTTGGATCCCAGGCACCGACTAAAAGGCGTGTTGGATCCCAGGCATCGACTAAAAGGTGTGACTGTCATATAAGTAGTTTACAGTAGGGACAAAAGTCCTAGAATCACTGAAGTCAAAGGCAAAACTCCCGTTGGCTTAAGCTAGGAGGAGATTTCATTCCCAACATCCAAGTAACCGATTTGTGTTTTTGTCTTTAACAATGTTACAAGCTGTCTTGAAAGTTTGGATTCATGTTGTTGACCTTGTACCAACATGTTAAATGTATAGCTTGTGGGGCTCCGTTCTTACCTAATGCAGGAAGAGGAATGGACAGATGAACAGTCAAACTGCAAGAAGACACTTCTGAAAGTGCCTCTGCTGTGAGGAGCTAGTGTGCTGTTTAGGGTGGACAGCAAACTTCAGATGACTTGGTGTTAAGGAACATAAAACCCATCTGAAGTGTTTACAGTTACACCACTCAGTTACACCACTCAGATTTGCTCTTGGTTGGATCAACAAATTCATAGACTTTATGGGTAAAAAGCATATACAGTTTAACCTCGGAAGTAAGAGCTGGAATGTTACCTTCCTGTTAGCTCTGCACTGAACCCCATGGTTTGGCTTTGTCTTGTGGGCACCTTCTGAGAAGGCATTCAGTCTGGATGTGAAGATGTTAAAAGGCAGACTCTACCATTTCCTTGGCAATTAATTTTAGTAGTTAACTCTGTGATTAAAAAGTCTGTACCTAGTCTCAAATTTCAATGTGTTTGGTTTTAAATTCTGTCTGGAAGTTCTTTTAATGCTTTTCTCTGAGGAAAAAGCCCTAAAAACATAGAAATTTTTGCTTGAGGTAGTTTGGTTGTTTTTTTTTTAGATGTCATTGTGTAGTCACCCGGCCATATCCTTTCATCTTCTAAACTGAGTGAGCTCCTTGTTCTCACTGCTGAGTTTTCGTATAACCTTGAGACAGTATTATAATTCTGGGCATCATCTCTACGTTTTCAGCGTCCTTTAAAAGCAACTGGTTATTGGAACTCTCAGTCAATCCTGCATCCGTGTAGCTAATACCTTACTTGGGGAGAAAAATTGTATTCTTTCTTCCTAATTCCTTTCTATACGTCTGTGGATAGCATTTGCTCTTTTCTGACATAGAATCGTATTGAGATTTGTGCTGAATTCCCCATCCTCTACCATGTCTCATTTCTCTTCAGAGCTTTTGTAGCTGCCAGCATTACTCGTAAAAATAATGAATAGTGCCAGACCTGTACTTTGTTAATTAGAAACAATCTCTGCAGTCTCTACTCTTCAGTAGAAAATGGTAATGAAAGTTTGATGAAAAAGCATATTTGACCCTGTGTTTTATCTCTGGTATATCATATCTGTTAGCAGTTATGCAATTTTATCTGTATAATACTGTAAAATTAAGAAAATATAATTTTAATTGTTCTTCAAAAGAATGAATTATGAAAAATTAACTGCTTCATATCTTTGGGTTATAATTGGATGAGTCTGGTAGTGAAACCTTCCAAATAGCAACATGAAAAACACTGATTCATATCTTCCCTCTTTCTTGCATAGCTGCAGATAATGAATTTTAATTTTTTTTTTCAACTTTGCAAAAAAGCTGTATGTTATAGAGAATTCCAAGGTTGCAGAGTTTCTTCTATAAACGTACATGATGAGTTTTAAAAAACTGCCCTAAAGCCACAAAACAGCAGTGTACTTGTCTTCACAATCGTATCACTGAAACTCTAAGTTGCTTAACTAAGCTAAGAGGGAAATGGCTTTTTGGGTACTAATGAACTTCTTAACCAAATCTGCTTTAAGATGGTGATGGTATGTCTCTGTGTGTTTAAGTCTGTGTTTCTGTAATGTATCCAAAATATTGAGCAGACGTTAACTAGAGCTGTTTGGAAAGAAGAATTCCATTTTGTGAATATTGTGTCTTGAATTGGGACAAATCTGAGTTTTCTGAGCAATTAAGTTTATTTAGCAGGGGAGAAAGAGAATTGTTGAGCTAATACTATAATGGTTACATCACTCCCAGGTGATCTGAAAGGTCTGGAGTCAGGTACTTCAAAATTAAGCAAAGTACCAGCCTGAACAAAGGTCTCCACGTAGAAACTCATATGCTATGTGAGTGGCTTGGCTGAGTAGCTACTTCAGGGGTGGGCCCTCTGCTGTCCTCTTTTTTTGGGTGGGAATCATTGTTTTCTGAGGAGGAGATTAGGTGAAGGTCAAAAACCATTCTGAAAGCTCTTTAATGAGCAAGTTTCTTCACAATAGACATCCATTAGAACTCGTAAGATGCAAAATAATTTTTTGTTGGAACTATATCTGTTTCAAAGCGAGTCTGCCAAAGTTGGAAATTATGGTAACTGAATGTGAAATTTCTTAAGCAAGCGTTTTCTGTTGTTTTGACAAGCAATGAGTAGGAGCAAGACTTGCATTGTATTTGCACTGAACTTTCTCAGTGTGAAGGCTCAGCGTTTGGCTGTTAGTATCTTAGGGAGGTGCAGTGTGGCCTTTGCTCTTCCTTAAGGGTCTCAATCTGATCAACCTGTTGTATTTCAAGTTAACAGGTTAATTAACTAACAAATTAACTAAGGCGATCAACAGGTTGCTACTAGGATCTGACTGGAGGGCACTTGTGAATGTTACTGATGGGCAATAACCTGCCATTATACCTTTACTGAGTATATCCTGGAGTAAAACCTCAGGGTCTTCTCTACAGTTAAGTATCACTTGATGAAACCAAAAAATGTGGTAGTGAACAGGTGGAGGAAATACACTCTTTTTACTAGTGAAGACAATGGCCTGGGAGTGGCACCTCATATAGTAGCAGATGCTTCTGAAGCTCCTCTTGCCAGTTGATGAAGGTCCAATATGACATTGGCTCCCAGTGCCACAATGTCATTTGAGTGGTATGAGTTGGCTGCTGAGTGATATCATCACCACCTACTTTCCCACAGCTAAATGTATTTGACAGAACACTGGAGAGGGTGATGTAGCTGCTCAGTTATGGGTTGTGTGAGTAGGTCTCCAGCCTCCTCTGTAGGTTAGCACATCTCCTTATTTCACACCTACCACTTTCTGCTTGGGAAGGTATATGTTGTCATCATTGTCTGTTACTTGTGTTACTGTAGCCCATGTAGTTCTTGACATTGGAGCAGCACCTTACTGATCTAAACACTGTGCAGGCACAGAACCAGGGGATGACTTCTGTCCCTGAAATATTGCAGCTCTTCAGGGTGGTTAAAACTGTTGATATAACTACACTAGGGGGGTTTTGCATGAAAATAGGTAAATTTTGTTGAAATACCTCTTGCAATATCAGAGAAAATGGAGGCTGAGAAATATCTCATTTAAAAGATAAATATTTGGAAACAAATCCAAATATACTTTTGACTTTAGTAAGAGAATAAATATATTTGTGCAGGTGAACACACAGATGTTAGCTTTGGGATTTTGTTGAAAGCTTTTTCGTTTATTCAAATCAGTATTTTAGTAGAAATTTTACTATTTACCCCTCACCTCTGTCATTTGATTCTAGTCATAATATTTGCTCCCAAGAAGTGAATGTAGGGCTCATGGAGAATCACTTTTTCTTACAAGTCATCAGAAAAGCTTTTTCTTGTTATCACAGGAACTTCATCAAAGTGTCCCTCCTATTGGAAGAATGTTTGTATGGAGAGAGATGTGGTGAATTTGTGGCATCTATCTACTTTGATATATATGGAGAGAGGGAGAAAGAGAAAACTTTTTAATTTTAAAAAGTGCTTTGCAGTCTGATGCAGGAGGAAGAAATACAAGGTAAGTCTTCCTTAAGTTTAGAAGACATTTGTTCTAGGATAAAAAGCTTGTGTCCATCGCTAGCCAAAGCATAATTGTACATAGGCAAGTGAACAACAATCTTGCTTAGGCTTAAGGATATTCTGTGTTTTGGATGTACAGAAGGCATAACAACTACATTGTGCTTTCTGTCAAGAGACTGCCCAGGAGGAAAGAAATAATAGTGCGGCTGAGGTCCACTGTTCAGCTTCAAGGGGAATTTGCCTTTAAGGGGCTTAGGACTGAACAATTAATTGGAAAGTGCTAAGAGTCCTTTGGGAAGATCTTTTCTAAGTGACTGTTTGCATGGAAGCAATTGCTTCCCTGCTTGAGCTGCAGAATGGGGTGGAGGCAGAAATAAATATGTATAGTTTATGAACCTATGATTGTTATTTATCCCTTTGTATGCTGGTAGTTATCTACTGGGATAGCTCAGGACAGGAATCTGGTAGGCAGCTGGCTGAGTGTTGCCACATAGAATCTTTTATATGCAAGGGAATGTACTAACTATAATGGTCTGTGGTGTCCTACCAATCCAGTGGGAATTACAATCCACTAAAAGCAAGTGCTTGTGGTGTGCGTGGGGGCATGGCTACCACTGTGCATCACTTGGTGAATGGTAAGGCATACATCATTCTCCCTGAAGCTCAGCCTGCCTTTATTAAATAGATCTGACTAGGCTCCAGAGTGGCTAACCTGGCTGTTAAAACAGTGTATTCAATTCCAGTCTCACATGTTTTTGCTATATTTGTGTTTTGCTTTTTTTCTTAACAAAATCATTGAGGATGTTACCCACTGGATTTAGAAGTGATAGCAATTTAGCTTAGGAGTCTAAAAAAAGAATCACCTAGTTTGTTAATATGCAACATGGAAATGTTAGTGTATTTTGACCTCTGTAGTTAATGAGCTTTGCAATCAGACCGTAGCAGTTTAAATCACACATATATGATGGTTCGTGGGTACTTTCCTTGGTGGTTGTGTTTTTGTCATTTGGCATTCAAATCTGTCACTGAATTTACATCAATGTTAACTACAGTGCCTCTTAGTACATTTTCTTAATGGTTATTTCTGCTAAAACAACATAAAATATGGCAGTCATTTTGCTTCAGAAAGGATGTAAACAATTTAATTGGAAACTAATTGGTTTTCTGGCATCATGTGCTGTTGATCAGTTAGAAATCTAGGTGCTGCTGTTTCTCTGCATTTCAGTTTGTCAATTCCTGGAGGCTAGGATGGGTGACCCAGAGTACACATTTTCACATGAGTAATTCTGTGCCTCTTCCCCAGAATACTCCACCATTTTCAAAATGTCTTTACAGATGACCACTACATGCACGTAATGTATTCTAGAAAATGTTAATATCGAATGGAAAAATACTCTCTTCCCGTGTGTGTATTCTTGTGAAGCAGTTTGATGTGCTTCAAAGGGTCTCACTGGCAACACGAATAGGAGACCTATTGATGTGGGTGTAACTCTTTCCTTGTGACAACAGGACGTGTGCTAATTTCATAAATTGAGATCATCTCAAGTGGAAATAGCATACTTCCTCTTCCAGTTTGGTTCAGCTGCAGCGAAAGTGGTTTTCATCTTGGCTGGTTTGAAACTTCAGAAGATTCTGATTAAATTTTGATTTTTTGGGAGATATAGTGGTTCCCCAATACTAACAAGAATCTTTTTCTATTGCTCTTAATATGATTATTTCAATGATTAATAGCATTGCGCAGTATATTAGAGTGATAACACTGGGCAGTGTGATCTTGATTTCTTTTTCTTTCTGCAGTTTCAATGTTTTTGTTTTAAATTCCTCTTTTAACTCAAGTGATATTTCTGTTCCTAAGAATTCAGTTTTCCTGAATACAGAATTTTTTTGAAAGACTGTTTCATGCAAATCACTGTGTAAATCCAGGAGTAATCTGTGTCTAATCTGCATAAATGCTCACTAAATTTCAACTGTATCATGAAGTGATAGACTGTGTGGGTAAGATGCACGCTATCCCAGGCTCCTGCAGAACAATTGACCTTTTAACTATAAAATCCCCAAACCAAACAATAATTAAAAAAAATCCACACAAACCCAAAACAACTGTTCTCTGTAGTTAAGTAAACTTAGGACATCCAGTTTTTATGGTCTAGAAGACGAACAGAGTAGGGAACAAAGGCTACCTAAAGAAAAAAAAAATGAATTCTGAAGAATTATTTAGAGATGTCAAGGTGAGGGAGCTTGTATGAGCTTTTTGTAAAGGTTTTCCTTTCTTGAGCATAATCTTTCTCTCATGACCAGAAGCAAAACACAGATTGGTACCTTGAAGACTCAATGCTGCTCAATGCTATGGCTGCTGCCAAAAGACCTGGTTGTGCAAGATGCAGTACCCCTTCTGAATTTGGCTTGTTTTGACTGCAGTGACAGTTCATCTACGTTATGGTCCCTGTGATGCTCCTGGAAACTGTCATTATGAATCGTATGGTCAACGTATTTTCTTCTTAGAAGTGTCTGACTTGATGATCTTAAAGGTCTTTTCCAGCTATAGCGATTCTGTGATTCTGTGTTACCTGTATATGCATGTTCTTATTTAGGCAGCCTCTTCTGTGGTGCAGGTTAAGCTCCCTGCTCAGGAGAACAAAAACTGGCAAAAAACCCTTGCGTTCTGAATGGGTTGGAGTCTCAGTGGGTAAGACCGCAGCTTCCAGTCTATCCATTCTACTTTGCTCTGATGGCTAGCCCTCTTGGTTACTACTCTTAGGCTGCACTAAGTAATGTTAAGGTCTGACTTGAATGGAGGATGAAGAAGCCAAAACAGTTGGCTTTACTGTTCCCAATAACTACTAGTAGGTAGAGCAACCAGGGCTCCACAGGACTTGAGCATGAATTGAATAGCCCAGGCTGAGCTGAGTTGTTTGGCTAGCAGTCTGACCAAAACCGAAATGGAAGGAGGGACCTGAAAGTATAGCTGCAATCATGTTGCTTGAAGAGAGAATGTTCTTCTTTAAGCCTTACTTTCTAAATAAAAGATGTACTTGGTTATGTTTTTCAAGTGGAATTGGTGTAAATAATATCATCAATATTTTAGTTGGTACCTCAGAAATGTCAGTCCTGCAGCCATGTTTATGTTTGTTTATGATTTGGGAAGAGTGATTTGACTGGATCTTTATATCTTAATTTCTAGATTGTTAGTGCAACTGAAGACAAAGGATATATAAAGCATACAGCTTCCACAAGCGCTAATGAATCCCTTTGCAGTGATTTTTTGGATATTTATTCCATATGATATGCAGTCATTGATTTTCTGCATTTACTGTCCCATTACTTTAAAGATTGAAGTCAGGGAGAGACAGGTGACAATGAAAAATAATACTTGCTGTATGAAGTATTTTTTTTTTCTTTTATGGAAACATATTTTCATCATTAAACAATCTAATATGCAGTTAAGTACAGAAGTTGATTCTTTGCCAGGCTTTCATCATCATGGCTGATGTTACTAATACTTGTTAAGCAAAACTACTGTGAGCTTATTCCTGCTACCCTGCTGTGACAAAATGCATTCAGTAGCATTGCCAAAATGTCCACACAGAACTGCAAGCTGTTGTGGTAAATTCTGTTGGGACTACTTATCTGCTTAAAGCTAGGCTTTTATTTAAATCGGCAATGAGTTTACTTGAGGCAGAATATAAACAGCTATGGAAATAAAGCATTAAAGCAACTGCGTGCAGAAACGTATACTATACGTTATTAAAAAGAGACTGCTGGGCAAGTGGAGACTTTCCTATTGTGCAATGAAGAATCATAAAAGGGATCATACATAGGTGTGGTGGTGGAGGTGGCAGGATCTGTATGAATAGGTTTGTACAAAGCTTCCTCCTTCAGGCTTTGGTCAGAACCAACCTTTTTAGCCCTTAAGGGCTGCGTGCTGTTGTCATCAGCACTCAGGTGGGAGACTTTGTTAGTATTAGGAAAGACTGCTCCATGAAGCTGGGCAGTGACTGTTTTGAATGGTGGTAGAAATCAAGTCAATATGCTAATTTTCTTTCTTTTTTTTTTTTTTTTGGAAATACTGTGTCGTTCCTGTGCTGGAAGTCCGTATGTATCTGTACAGATGAGATGGCTTGAAATGTGTACATCTCCAGTCAGACACTGGTTTAATAGGAGGTAACAGGAATCTGAGGGCTTCACATTTGTTGTGGAAAAGGCAGAATCTATAACAGGTCTTCTTTGAAATACAATTTCTCCTTTCACCAAGATACGGAAGAAATGAGGAAAACAGTATGTGGAACTATAGACCTTGCCAGTTACATCCCATCTGTTATCACAGTTTAGTCTACATTGAACACCTTTGAAAGTGTGAATGCTTTATTTTTCTAGCTAAGGTAAACAGGACAATTGCACTTCAATCACAGGGTACAGTTTTAGTTAACTGGTGAAGTGATAATTGCTCTGCCTGCAGAAATCCCTCTTCCTCTCCTGAGAGGTGGAACATGACACCCTCAGTGGTCCTAGGTTTGGCTGAGGACAGAGGGATTTGATCTCCCTTTCAGATGAATGGCTTGCTGTGTTTCTAGTGCAGGAGCTGAGTTAACTTTCTAGTTCTGCCCAGCTTCATGTTTGCCTGGGAAGACCCCAACAGCTCTGTTGGTTATGTGCTTTTATGTTGTGGAGGAGGTGGTTCCTCTCACGGGAATCGGTAGTGCACATCTCACAGTGTCTGACCCAAATCCACACCTGGGTATGGTGTGGTATTTACCAGACTTGAAGGTTCTGCATTGCTCTTCCACTTGTTACACCTCTCAATTCAGAGGTCCTGCTTTCCACGTGCTCCTCTGAAAGGTTGTTGCTTCCACCAGCGGGTCTATTCAACTATTTGCATGGCTGTGCTTTTGAGGAGGATCTGCACAAAGATGTGTTTTCACAGGCACTTCTCAGGAAGGTGTCTTCTCAGAGCTGGGTTAAGATATGGCTCTCTGAACAGCTAAAGCAATGCTGGTAGTAGTAGAGGGGTGGGCTGAAGGGACACAGATGCAAGCTCCTCTCCACTTTTCCATTTGCTCCCCAAGACTGTTTTTCACTTCAGCAGGAGGAACCCTGTTTGCCTGCGTGAACTCCACATTTGATCCGTCTTTTCTGTGGAAGTGTACCCATCTCTGTCTGTGGCTGTGCGAATGATACTGGAGGGATAAATCGGAAGGAAAGCAGGAGTTCATGAGAAATGGGAACAAGTCTGCTTGTAGTTCTCTCAGTGAAGCTGCAGACAGTTGTGCTGATGCCTGAGCTAGTGATTTTGTGTATCTGCATGGGGCTACAGAAATGGAGGATGGTAAGGCAATCATGGCAGCCTACCCCGTCTGTCAGCTTTCTATTTCTGTATTTCCTGGATCATTACCTAGCCCTGCCTGGATCTCTTTGCTCATCATCCAAATAGCTGATTTCCTGAAAACGATTCCTCTTTGATTCCCGCCACCTCCAGCTCTCTTGCTTGGGTGTTTCTGGAAAGGAGCCCTGCCCTCAGCAAGCACTTAAGGATTAACCAAAATGATGGTGGCTTCCTGCTGGCACTGGAGCCCCGAGCAATGACTCCTCACTTCCCACACCTTCAAGCAAGGTTTTGCTTCTTTCTGCCAGACAAAGGGCTGGCTCTGTAAAATAATGCAAGCCAGATCCAAGTCTTCAGTCTGGGATAGTGCGGTTCCTCTCATCATGTTGTGCCACTTTAGAGTGGTTGTGGGATTATATGCAGAAATAAGGCAGCTTCTGTTTCATAGCAACTGCTTGTTTCATGAAGTGTGTGCCTCCCCTTTCTTTTATAGGCTGGCTTTATGGAAAGGAAAATTCAATGATAACCTTCTTGTTTCTAGTGTTAACAAAGTATTCATGTATCCAGTTATTTAAGCTATTTAGGAACAATCTGGTGAGTTAACTGTTTAAAGGAGGCTGATTAATGCATGCTAACCACATTGTCCAGCTGAAATTTGTTTACCACACTAAAATGTCGGTATTATTATCTGCTGTTATCTTTAAGTGGTATTATATCCATCTTCAGACAATGCAGCATAGCTAGAATATCAATGAGGCAGACACAGTGAGGAGGCAGAGGACTTGTGAAGCTCATAACTCCTTATGTAAATCCATATGTAAAATCATCTCATTATTTTATGAGATAAAATGATGTTTTGGTGCACGTTTCTCAAAATACATGATTTTCTCTTCAGTGTTTCAAATGTCTTTATCCACATAAGCAGGAGTAGAAAACTATGGAAGTTCAGAATAGTTTTCATGTAATAGATACTAGGATGTGATTTATGATCTACAGGTCAGAAAAGAATCTATTTGCTTAAAATTAAAATCCTTAAAGTGTTTAAGGACTGAAGTGGTGTGTGGGGTTTTATTTAGTATTTTTAAATTGAGTCTTTACCTTGGTTTTAGCGACAAAGTGCTGCTCTGTCTTTAAAGCCTAAGCTATGAAGATATTTGATCAACTGGTTTCCTTACTATACTTGTTTACAGCAACTGAGTGGTTACTTGCGGATATCTTAAGGGCTCAGTTATTTAAAGGTCAGCCCTTGTTTGACCCATCAACACTTTAAAACTCTGGCCTGAAATAGTTAAACTGTTGAATGTTTGGTCAAAAAGGATGACAATGAAATCCCAGTACCATCAAGGCAGTCGCTGCAGTGGTGACAACCCTGTCTGTCTTTGCAGAGGCAGGAGAAGGCAGAGGGAGGCAGGACGGAGTCTCCATTGGGATCGGCCAAATGCTGGATACTGGGAGGAGATGTGTAGGCTGTGAATTAGCCCCCATGAGCCCAGAGGAAGAGAGTGGCTCTGAGCAAAGACTGTGTGCTGCTTCATAGCTGGGGTCTCTGCTCCCAATGTGTTTGGCAAGATATTCACTTGAAAAGGCAGAGGATTTTTTTTGACTTGCCAGATTTTACCTTGGCAAAAAAAAAACCAACCCTGTAAAAATGTATTTGTTCAGGATTTGAAATAGCATTTCCGGAGGACAGTGGGTTTGGGGGGATTGTGTGGGAAGAGAGTGTGTCTGAATTAGTTGAGATTTTTTTTTGTTGCTTTCTGTTCAGTAGCTTTGGCTGTTTCACAGTGCTGGATAAATTTCCAAGACCATCCTGTATAATAAGGGGCAGTATTTTAGGAGACTTTTAAACAACAGTGGAAATTAATGGGAGAATATAAATTAGCAATGATGATGAGCCATTTATATATCTACATAAGCCTCTCATGCTAGATATTTGAAATCCCAGTTACCTTTTAATAGGTTTTAATTTGTATCTGATCTGGAGGATAGATAGCAATGGGCACAAATAACTGGTATGATTACATGTATGTCTCCCAGCCTGATCTGGAAGTGAGAAGCAAAGTTGTTTGAATGTAATGCCTGGCTGCTGTGGGAATTTTGTGGCAAAAAATCTTAATATCTGAAGGCTGAGCTGAGAATTTGTACCCAGTCTTATCTAAGAATGTAATTTAAAATCTTCTCAGACCTCTTTACCGGAATCACTAGCTCGGTTGCAACAGGCTGTCCAAAGCCTTTAAGCATTTGGTCTTCTGCTTTTAAGTCCTGTACCAGGGCTGTGAGTGTGAACCCTCTGCCGGCTGGTAATAGCAAACACCTGCAAATGAAGAGAATGTTAGAGAAAACATCAACCCTCAAAACCCCACAGACAGTGTGGCTCACGAATTGTATGGAAACTTCCAGATGTTTCTATTGCTTGATCTCGTCATGAACCAGAATTTCTTTTGTGTATGCAGTGCATGGGATGGGACTGATGCTGAAGAGGAGACGGTGGAATGCAAACTGAGATGTTGAAGTGTAGCTTGAATTGCAGAGCTGCTCCTGAAGCCCTCTTCAGTTCAGCTTACTGATTAGCAATCACTCTGAGGTGCTGAAATATGCTCTGCAGCCTCTGCTGAATCACTTCCAGCTAAATTCTGCAGTTTTAAAGCCTCCAGGGGTCTCTTGTAATGCTTGATAGATGTGTGTGTGTGGAGAGGTTAATTGCTTACTGCTTTAGTGCCTTAGTGTTGTTATCCCACAAACCTAACTGAAAGGACAGCGAAGGGATCATATAGCTCAGTCAGTGAATTAATTTTAGAAAACACGTATTTCAGAACGCTAGCTGTCAGTGAAACCTTTGCCTTTTGGAAATATTTCTTTGCCATCTCCCTGAATTGCCTCTTCAAAGTATTTCCAAGGTCTCCGCTCTAATTTTGTTCTATCCATATTCAAACATCAGCTCCTGCAAAACAGCAGTTTGCTGTTAGGTGCTTCCATGGTCACGTTAGAAAAGAATCAGTGTGTTTGAAATGAGATGTTGGTGTATGCAGTAAAGAGAATGGTGGGCATAAGTGGTCAGAAAACTATCTTTGGACTAAATATGAAGATTTAAGGATTCTTCTTGGATGGATTATTGTTGTTGCTTTATTCTCCCTGTCTTCCTATATCTACCTTTTGATAACTTGTAATGAAACATGGAACCTTTTGTAGTTTTGTATTTCTACATAGTATCTAGCACATAGTGAGAGTTTCTTCCTGTTACAGTGGTCCAGCTAGTGGCAATTAATAAAATATCCTGAGCTTTCTCCCTGCTCCCTCCTCCAAATGCTCTGAGACACTGAGCCTTTTAAAAGGCTCCTCCTTCCATTATTATTCATATAATATGCCTTTGCGACTAGTGGTTTATTTTTGTTGAGACTATGGAATAAACTATTAAAACATTTTTTGGCAGGCTGTTCTGTATGGTCTGTGTTTGGGTCCTCTTGGGCAAGAGACTGCTTTACTGAACCGTAGCAACTTGTAATACCTGCCCATCCAAAAAAACCCAAAACCAACAAGAGAGCCAGAAGCCTTAGGAATAGTGGCACAATGGGATTTAGATTGCTGTCTGCAACATTTGGGAGTCTGGATTTTTAAAGTTTGATATACACTGGTTTGTTTGGTTTTTTTTTTTGTTGTTTTTTTTTAAAAAAAAAAAAAACAACTAAAAGAAAATGTTATAGGGAACTAAAAGAGGAGAATCTAACTTATAAATTAAATCTGATGCATACTGGTGTGACTAATCCATCTGAGATGTGTATGTTTTGGATTACTGCAGAGTGCTCTTTAGGGCATTTTAAGGGCAATGAATATTTGAAAACAATAAACAAAGCTTTATATTGTATTTGGGCACACCTAATATACTTGTCGCTATGCATTGACTATTCCAAATGAGCTACCTTCTGTATGATAAGCCAAAGGAACCCTTCCATTGTAAATTTTTCTCTACATCTTCTCTGTTATCTTGCAGATGGTTTTTTTGAATTAGACTAGAATTGGGTAGTTTTCTGTTGGTGGTGAAGGGAGTGCTCCAAACTCCTTAAGATCTGGTGGTTTTCATTTAATACAACTGTGTGTGGTAAATTCAAATGCTTGTTTGGTGGATGTATGTTAACTTGCAGCAGGTGATGTGGTCTGCTTGTGCCTATATTCAGTTGTTTCCTTAAGAATTATAAGAAGTTAAATGAAACTTTTAAAAACTCCTCTAATTTTTAGGAAGAGTTGCAAAGAAATTGCCACTATGTAACTAAAATTCATAAGTAGTCTTTAAAATCAATCAAACAACCTGCAAAAAGTAATGCTTATGCTTCTGGGATTAGCCAAGTATGCACTCTCAATATCCTAACCATAGCAGTATTAATGGATTTGAAAGCTGCAGAAAAGAGCTTCTAACTTGCAGTAGATTTTCAAAGGTGGCCATCACAGTTACAGTAACATTAGTAAGGCTCTAATAAATGAGGCTAGGAAGGAAATATTATAGCTCTTATTAGAGCAAATGAAAAAGTGGTGAAAAGCAAACAAGCTTTTCAAGACCCAAGCCTTTACTGAGGTCTGAAACCAAAGCATTAACTTCAAGCAAGCTACTGACTGTGAACAGATGTATTTAATTAAACTATCATCTCTTAGCATTCAGTCATGATGCAGTAGGAGTACTGGAGAATGTGCTACCTACAAACAAGGAAGGCATTTGTAGCATCTGACAATATTTCTTAGTCTGACAAAACAAGGAGCTGTGCTCTACTCTGTAGAGTGCCTTCATGTGACTTTGAATTTGACAGCATTGGCTGAACACCCACATAATTATTTCTTTAAAAAGAATGTGTAAATTTATTCAAGTACGTTCATTTCAAAAGAAAACTGTGATGATATACCCAGGACGTTTTCAATTTGGTTTATTTTGACTCCTGTTACACTTTTTATGATAGCTACTGATCATGGGGATAATCTGCATGATGCTTAGACATGAAGTTAAGTGGGAAACCCCAGGATTGGTCTGAAAGAGACTTTTTGAAATGAAATTTTAGAATCCAGTAAACAACATTCTTGCTTACAAGATTGTGACTTGTAAATGGATTGGAGCACCTGCCTTATGAGGAAAGGCTGAGAGACCTGGGGCTTTTTAGTCTGGAGAGAAGACTGAGAGGGGATCTAATTAATGTGTATAAATATATGAGGGCTGGGTGTCAAGAAGGAAGTGACAACCTCATTTTACTTGTGCTCCGTGATAGGACAAGGGGCAGTGGATTCAAGCTAGAGCACAGGAAGTTCCACCTCAACATGAGGAAGAACTGTAAAGGTTACAGAGCACTGGAACCGTCTCCCCAGAGAGGTTGTGGAGTCTCTTTCTCTGGAGACTTTCAAGACCTGTCTGGATGTGTTCCTGGGTGACCTGCCCTAGATTCTTGGATCCTGCTCTGGCAGGGGGGTTGGACTCGATCTCCAGAGGTCTCTTCCAACCCCTAACATTGATTGATTCTGTGATAAGTGGAGCGTAAGTTGTAGTCCATTTTCTGATTTTTTTTTTTTTATTATTTTTTAGAGGTAACAGGAAGAGAGTTCTTTAAATTTCAGTGGTTTACATCTCTACCACAAATAAATGTAACCCATGGAATTGAAAATTTGCCAGTAAGAACGTTACTAGGCTTTTCAAGATATATCACAGCAGTACGCAAAAAATTAGACTTCAGAAAAAATGGATTAGGTCAACATTTGAAGCACTTTACCAAGATCCATTTAATTATATATAAAACAAACAAACAGAATTCTGATACAGTGCCCACAACTTCATATGTGGGAAAGTGTAGGTGCAGCTGTAGTATGGTTGTTTCATGGGGGCAGACTGTGCTCTCACATTTTAGTAAGTTGAACAGAAGACCCTTGGAGAAATTTAAAAAGAAAACTCTAAACAACTTAGATATAAAGTAGATAGTAATCACTTCATCTAATGTCTATCAAAGTGTAAGATCTCTTTTATATTTCTGAAAGCAGAAGTTTGGTGTAGCTAGTGGAAAGATTCTTATCCAACCAATTACCTGTGACAGCACCTTCTTCTGCTCTCAGTAAAAGGAATAATTTAGTTCTTTGGTAACGTCAGTAAAAGCTGTTTTCAAAACTTTCTTTACATGAACTTTTTCATCTTTATATATGAGCTTTCTCCTGCAACCTGAATTTATGTATATAGAGCTGAAATCCTTCCTTAATGATAGCACCATTGCAGTGC
Organism: Baryphthengus martii; assembly: GCA_013396935.1. NCBI lineage: Eukaryota > Metazoa > Chordata > Aves > Coraciiformes > Momotidae > Baryphthengus > Baryphthengus martii. Next base: position 41,099 of record VWZK01017370.1, read on the forward strand.
AGGATTTGGGGAGAAAGAAGGGCAGTGGTGGTGAAATGAAGTCCATGCCTTTTCCCTGGGCTGCTGGTGCTAGTGGAGGGGGCTGTGGCTTCTCTCATAGCAGCTCAGCTTTTTGTGTACATTGCCACTCTGAATTGCTTGTGGAAGACGTGTTGCTGTACATTTTTTGTGTGATTTTTACATTGTTCACAGTGATAAAATGCCACTATAGCTTTTGTGAAAGATTCAGCATATAGGATGTCATTGAGGATTTAAGAGTATCAGCTGCCAGGCAAAAAGAAGGATATTTAATCTCTTTCATGCATGTGCTTTCCAGCTTAACTGAACCAGTGAGAAATCTTCCCTCAGTATACTCATCTGGGTAAAATGCTATTGCTGAAGTCGCATGTCTTGGTTCAGGAAAGGGAGAGGAAGAGGGTTGGGGGCAAAAGGAGCTTTGTAGTAAGGGATGAGAAGTTTGTTCAAATTTGAGTCAGTGAATATTTCTCAAGGGAACAAACATGGTGGCAATCAATCTTCCCATGGTCTCAAGCCAGGCAAGCTATGTATCTACAATATAGTCTTCCAACTGCCGGTGATGTGATGCCTGCCTCTAGCAGGGTTGCTTTATTAAAGCAAATTGAGGTAGACTGTGGAGATGATGTCAGTTCATCTATCTTTGATATCCTTCCCAGCATATGAGGTTCAGGTAATTCTGCACCTTAGAGACGTAACTCAATTGGAAAACCAGTTGAATCCAAGTATGTTGCATGGTCAGAAGCTGGTAAATTCTCACTCGCCAGAATTGTCAACAGAATATGGAAAATGTAGTCAGAAGGATCATGTAGATGCAAATTAGACAAAATAAGTTGTGGGTAGAAGGCCACCAAGGAAGAAATAAGTTCTCATCTTCCTGCTCTGAGCTTTCAAAACAGTTTATCTTTGCCTCTGAGAACATCTCTGGGCTCTCAGAGGTCTTCCGAGTCAAGTGTGGCTGAACTGAAGAAAAGCAGGGGAGTGGAGGGGCTTGCTGACACTGCTGTTACAAGACAGGTTCACGTTTAGCTGAGCAATGCTGATGTTGCTGAGGGAAGGGAAAATGAGGCAGAGAAGCTCATTGCGAAGCATGTCAGGGCCTAAGGACGGCAGTTGCATTCCTAAAGTAGCAGCCTCAGCCTAATAGCAGGAAGGCAGTGATGTGATGGTGAGAAAATTGAATGTAATAATGAATACTTGTAACATGTCCCGTTGCACTGCAAATATCATCCCAGGCCTTTTGAAGTAGGAGGAAATATTAAATTATGAAGAATATATTAAGAACAGATTCTGTTATTGATGGAAGGACTACCCACTGACTTGTTTTTTGGGAGTTGCAGTGATAGAGAGCATCACAGGGTGTTCAGACAGGTTCCTAGGAAGGGGAGGAGAGGCCCAGTGGTCCATTGCCCATATTCTTGGTATACTGAATCCAGAGGTTCTAGAAACAAAACTTAGACAGCAACTCCTTTGCAGTGCTCTCTGGAAGTTCCCTTTTGTTCCTTAGCAGTAGTTAGGAAGGAAATAGAAGGGAATAATGGAACCAAATGGAGTCCTGCTTAAACATGCACAGAGGAAAATAAAAGCAAAGCATGGTATATCTATTTCTGCATCAATACAAGAAACCGAAGTAGTAAAATGCAGAACTAAATCCTTGTTTTTAAAAGAGACTATTGACATAATATGCACCTTAAATGTGATAGGAGGATGATAAATGCTGGGTTAAAGTACAGAAAAAGACAGAGCAGACTGAGCTGACAGAGGAACTGTGCTGTATGCTAAAGCTTAAAGTCAAGTCAGATCAGTAGCCTGCCTTAAGTAATATAAAATCGCAGTGAGTTTAGGCATAGAAAAGAAAAATGTTGGTAGGACTGTGTTATTGCTACCAATGTGATTACACTAACAGAGGAAGATGGGAGAGGCCATAGAGGAATGAGGCACAACAGCTGTGTTGTACCTCATCCTGGGTACCTGTCATACTGGGATGGGATTTTGAGACTAAGCTTTAAACAGTCGGTGGCAGCTTTATGGGCCAGCTAGTGAGGGAGATCATAAGGGGACAGGCAACATCTGGTTCCTGAACATGCAGAGCAATTTCAAAAGGTCACAGTCAAAAAGCTACCCTGTGATTTTAACTACAGCCTTTGTAAACTTTGCATCTCTGCAGGGACAACAAAAACCAGAAGATTCCCTCCCAGAAGCTAAGGACAAGGCTACTGAGAGAGCAGGAAAGGAGGGGGTGTGTTTGCTTTGTGGGTTTGTTTGGGTTTGTTTGTTGGTTTGTTTTTGTTGGTTTGTTTGTTAGTTTGCTTTTTAAAACAAACACTGAAAGGTGTAGTTAAGGGTCAAACCTTTGTGGCTGTTAAAAGACTTTGTATTGGAGACTCCAGGGAAAAGAGTATATTCTGTTAGGAAATAAAGTAAAACTGAGAACACTGTGGTTATATGGCAAGGAAAAAGAGTGTTGTAACAAAAGAACCCACACAGCCCTTCCTCCAAATAAGTAAACTCAAAAACCCCAACAGAACAGAACTAACCCCAAAGACTCATTTGAAAAGTGAAAGTTGGATCCAATAATATAAGAAATAACAGAAGCCTAGCAGGTTATATTGTAAACTTGTAACAAGTATAAACAAATACACAGCGTGTTCTTTGCAAATACACTGGAAGGAAGAATATTGTCACGGACTCCTCTTCCCCCTTGCCAAGGCAAAGAGACTGTATAGAAAGTGTGTGTGTCTTGTTCTTTTTTAAAAAAAACATACAAGAGAAGATAGTCACATCAGGAAAATTGTTTAGGTTTTTTTGTTGTGGTTTTTATTTGTGGAATTTTGTTGTTTTTTTTTTTTACATTTGCCTTCTTAGTGGAGAATGTTGGCGATTGACATGTCACAATCCTCCTCTAGAAGAGAGGAAGGTATCAAAAGATTTGTCTTGGGTGCCTGTAGAAGTAGTGACTGGAGGAACAAATAAGTAAAATAGGTAATAACAAGTTGCCATAACAAATGCACCTATGATATGGTGTGCTTCAAAGAATGGAAGAGCTACTTGTGATAAATTACTGCTCACTTCTAATATGATTCTGCACCAGAAGACTGAAAGGGTGGTAAAAGGCAGGGAGGAGGCAGTTTCCAGGGAAGACCAGGAAATCCATTGCCTATATCTGGGAGATTAATTGAGGTTGCTTTCAAGAATAGAATTAACTTTTGGCTATGCAGCATGTTTATCAGAATAGCTGGTATGGCTTTTGCAACAAGTTTTGCCTCATTTATTTGTTGGAGTTCTTTGAAGCACATGGTGAATTTGTAATCAAGGATGACTCCGAGATGATGATATGTGCTTGGATTTCCCATAGATATTTGTCAAAATCCCTCACCGTTCTTCATTTAAACAATTACAAAATCTCAACACTGCAATGGACCGGAAAGGTAAGTCTTCATATAAATTAATAATGGATGAAAAATTACAAAGTGCAGATATCAGTTAAATAGGAAAATATCACGGTGAAGATAAAGCACCAGTAAAGTATTTCGGAAGTCTCTGGTGGAGCCTGTGCTGCTCAATGTATTGATGAATAACTTGAAAAACACAGTGAATAGTGAAGTGATCGAGTTGCTGACGATACTTAGATATTCAGGGTAGTCGATCTGAGACCTAACTGAAAAATTGCAGATAGGCTTTATGAGTTTGAGCAGCTGGGCAATAGAAGGGCAAATGAAAATCAATATATTGATTTGAGCTGCCAGTTTCCCTCCAGGAGTGATGTCTTAAGGTTATAAAAGACAGTCTTTTGAAAACAGTCTCTCAGTAGTGGTCAAAAAATACCCAACAGACCCGAACTCAAATCAAATAGTAAAAGTTATTAGGGAGGGAATGATGAACCAGCAGAAAACTGCAGTGGTACATTCTTGTCTTGAATATTGTGTGTGGTTCTGTTTTCCCTTTCCTATGTTCTGCTGTTGCTCACATGATACAGTCTAACTGGAGTAGATATAGACAAGAGTGACAAGGGTGCTTAGAGGGACAGAACAATTTCTGAAAGTGGAATGATGAACTATGATACAATTCTTCAGGCTGGAAAAGCCAGACCTCCATCCCTGCCACTGTAGCTCAACTGGTAAGCTACAGGTTGAAAGTGCATGAAAAACATCATTTTCTGCACTATATAGTTCAGCTGTGGAGCTTGTTGTGTGGCACTTTGTGTTGTTTCACAAAATGACAGAACTGGTTTCAAAAATATCTACTGAAGGCTGCTAAATGGGAAGATGATATTTTTGGCTCAGGAAGTCCCAGATGTGCAAGCTAGTGTGTATTCTGAGGGTGTCTTGGTGCCTGCTTTGCCTCCTTATGAGCAGCTTCCCTAGGGCTCTGCTATCGCTGGCTATTGGAGAGCATAGATGGGCTCTTGCCTGGCTTGTACAGCTGTTCATACCTTGCTGAAAATAGAAAACAATTGTATGTATGGACAAGTACCTGTAAATTATGCTATTATTCTGTAGACTTTGGTTTTTTAATAGCATGTGCAATAAATCCTCTCGTCATACTTTATATTCCTAGGGCTACTTTTATAGCTCCTGCCTTGAAAGAAGCAGGTGAGGATTCTGCTTTGCTCTAGGTAAAGCAAGTAGGACTCTAGATCCTGCTACTGACCTAGAGCAAGCTCACTAAAGGGCAGACAGGATCATTGGTGAGTGAAGAGTGAATTAAACGCTGTTTTGTTTGGGGTTTATTTTGGAGTTGTGCGGTGGGTTGGTTTTTTTACATTCCTGATCTGGCAGTCAGCACAGTTGTGCACATCCTAGGGCCGATGGATTATGAAAGTGGAAATGGGTGGTCAAGCAGAGGACCAAGGAAGGCTGTTAATGGAAGCAGGCTGCATTTGGTATACAGTGTCGAGCTGTGTTCCTTGGCTGGCTCATGGAAGGCATGTGCACTAATCTTTCTGCAAAAGCTGCATTTATTCAATTAAAATCGCTTTGCTTTTGGAAACTGGTATAACATCACAGGTAGATTTTCATATGTGGTCCTGTCACCTGATAGAATAGCCTACATTAGCAAATAATATCTTTAAGTTAAAATGTTGCTAAGCATAACCAAATTATAATTAATGCCATCGGTTTTGAAGCAGTTTTGCAGTAGGAATTAAAAAAATATAAAATTATAGATTAGGCTGCAGATACTTCGTTGTGTCTGTATTGCCACAGGGCTCAGAAGCCTCAAGAAGGCTTCTTCAGAAATCTTTCATGTTCTTTCATTGAGAATGTGACCTAGCAATGGTTTAAAGAGCTGGACTCTGTAAATGATTTCTATTTTGGGTATTTTCAGGGCAGAACAGAAGAACAAGTTTGGCACCAGAAAATATAGGAAGAGACAGGCCATTCACACCCTACAAAATAGGTTAATGTTCCCCACTGCCCAGGTTAAGCTCTCAGCCCCCCAGCCTTCATATCAGTTGCAAATGGGATGGGGAGGTCTAAGCTTTGCATCGTCCTCTTGACCAAAGAAGTGAAGTGACTGAGAAACAAGGAGTCTTGTCTAAGGATGAGTAGCAGATGATGGAAATTCACTGGTTAGCTTAAAGAAAAGTTATGTGAGTTGCTGAACCTTATAGTGGTTAAAGAAAGTCAGTGCTGAGTTAACACACACTTAGTGTGAGAAATGGCTTTAAATAATGCAAATATTGCCAACAGCTACTTAGGAATGGTGGTGATCTATGAAATGTTTTGGGTTTTTTTGTAGCAAAGTGTTTCCCAGTACAGTCTTGAAAAGCATGCTATCTTCCCTCAAACGTATGGTAAAAGTCTGCTCCTGCTGGTAGATCTTCCTCTTTCTTTTCCAGCCTGTATCAATGTCTTTGATCTCTCCTGCTCCCTTCACATAGCACATGGGAGTTGGTGTCTAATCCATAATGGTTGGCCTGTACAGGGTATGTATGTTCAAAATTGGTAACTTAATTCTATTTCTGAGCATACCTAATCACCATAATATCTTTTTAAAAGGAAAATAATTAAAAATAATATGAATTTCTTAAAAGAACAAAAGTATTTTGAAGTATTGTAAAATTTTTACTTAAAGGTGACACTTAATAATGAAGACCTGAAGAGCAAAATATTAATTCTTCGGGTTTAAACCAGACATTATAGTAATTAATAGCTTTAATATTCTTAGTAGCTGATGATTAACATATAATCAGCTTTGTAGTGGATTTTCACTAACTCTCCTAGTCTAATTTTTTTCGTATATTTAATTGAGCTGGCATGGCTAATTGAAGTTCTTTTATCAACTCCTACCCATGGCAAAGGTCTGTGAAGCTATTTACATAGTTGAGCTGGAATGTGAGGGAGACCCTTCCCTCTCCATAAACTGCTCAGTTCCTTTGATGCTGCAGGATGCCCTGAAACACGTTACTTGTCTCACAAGTACATCTTGATGGAGTTAGGCTGTGTGCATTTCTGTCTATGCAAGCTCTGTTGTTCCTTTTCAGCTGTCCTACAAAGCTACTAGAAATATTTTCAGGTTTGCTTTTTCTTTCCCCTTATTTGTGATATTTCTTTTTAATTTTTTTTAATCTTGTGGTTATATGTAAAAAGGGAAAACAAACAAAAAATAATATAAGGACTGTGTAGCAGGAGCTACCCAATTCCTGCTAAGCTCCTTCACATGCTGGATGGAAATCTCTGGCATCTGTGCTGTGCATAACCACAGTTTGGTGAAAGCTCGCTGTCCATGTAGTGCTTGGATGTTAGCACTGAAATCCTTGACCCCGGGACTGTATTCTCTGGGCTTCAGAGTTTCCTGCCTGCTTGCTTAGGTTCAGTAGCATCATTACTATTCATGGAGAGGTTAGGAGGGATTTGGTTATTTTTCTGTGTAACGTAAGCTTGAAAGGTACCAGGGAGGCTGGAAACGATGAAAGCTCTGAGGACTTAAAGAGCAAGAGTGAAGATTGATACTGCACTAGATGGATTTTTATTTCTTTTTAATTACATTTAAACTTCCTTAACCATAGAAGCACTGTGACTTAAATTCATAAATCATGAAGGACAGAAACTGTTTATAGCATCTTCTTGAATAAAGGTTCTTGTTTCATGATGAGTGAATTAATTTCCCTATAAGATGTTTTGGTTCTGTGATGACCCAGACAAAATTTGTAAAAAATACTTCAATTATTTTCCTTTTCTTATGCTCACTTAAGTCAAAAAGGGGCGAACTCTTTGAAACACACTTGGGTTGTGATACAGAACAGGAAAAAATCTGACTGACCTAACTAAATGAAGAGATGGAGTGCATCTGAGGATTCCCCTGGTAGTATCTTCTACACAGATGTGGTGGGTTGACCTTGGCTGAGCACCAGGTACCCACCAAGTTGCTCTGTCACTCCCCCTACTTACCTCAGCATGACAAGAGGGGAGAGAATAAGATCGGAAGAGCCTGTGGGGAATGATAAAGGCAGTTTAATAGGAAAAGGCAAAAAGCAAGCTGCGTAGAAAGTGAAGCAAAACAAGATTTTATTCTGTACCTCCCATCAGCAGGTGATGTCTGGCCTTTCCCGGGAAGCAGGGCTCTGGTATGCGTAGTGGTTCCTCGGGGGACAAGTGTCCACAAACAGATGACCCCGACCCCCTCCTCCTTTCTCTCTTTTATACTTGAGCTGATGTCACACGGTGTGAAATATCTCTTTGGTCAATTTGGGTCAGCTGTCCTGACTGTGTCCCCTCCCAAGATCTTGCTCACCTCATCTCACTGGGCAGGGGTGGGAAAGATGTTGGAAAGCCAGCCTTGGCTGCTCAGCAGCAGCCACAACACTGGCGTCTTATCTGCCTCCCAATACAAAGCACAGCACCATAAGAGCTGCTGTGGGGAACATTAACTCCATCTCACCCAAACCCAATACAACAGACATGAGGAAAACAACTCAAACGAAGGCACTAAATTGTTTTAAGATCACCTCAGATTTTAAGTACTTGGAAGCAAAGATGGTACTTTATGAATTTTAGCGTGTGCTTTAGATGTGGAGTTTTTCTGAGAAAAATAATTGCACATAAAGTAATGAGTAATATGGTTTAATAAAATAAGGCGGCTTTTTTTCCTAAACATTGGGAAAAAAATCTGTAGTTGTCATACATAGGATTGCAGGTCTTATACTTGAAGCATGAAACTTTTTTTATATGAATCTTCCCTATAGCATCATCAGTTCAGTGATAACATAGCTATTTGGAGAGTGTTTAAACAGCAAAGCAGATGTTTGTTTTTTGGGTTTTTTAAATCCCTTTTCCAAAGTGGGGAATATCAGTAATTATTACTCTTAGAGCAGAAATTCCTGGGATCAATGAAGATCTGATGTCCATGAGGCCCTCTTTGCTTGAGAGCATTTGCCATCTTAAAAAAAAACCCGAGAACAAAACCCCAAACTCATTCCCCAAAAAACTTCCATGTGATAACACAAAATCTATATTCTGTATGTGAATACATGTTAAATCTTAACTGCACTTGACTGTTCATCTTAATTTATTTTTCTGCATGAATATTTCCAAATAGGACAGTTTATGAATGGCATAGTTTATGTACGTATAATTTCTAGTAGCACTATACTGACAATTAACTTCCCTCGGAGGTGAAATGTACTTCACCCATTGCATCCTTCATTTTGGCCATCTGGCAGAGGTCCACTTACTGACAAATAATGATTACTTCCCCCCCACTTCCTCCCAATCTTTTTTACCTGTTTGCAGTTGGATAAAGTGCAAAGAAAACAAAGCAGTGTTTATTTGTAGTGGGGCATCATCCAAAAATAGAGCATTCTGAGCCAGGGAACAAGGCAGGTTACTATTTTAGAAAAGATATAAGTTTGGAAGGAGAGTTTTATCTGAAAGAAAGTTGTATGATTTCTGTATAAAGTCACTGGCTTTGAGAATCTGACAGGTGGGAGTGTCATTTCTCAGGATTATGACTCATTCTGTGTATTCTGACTGTATGGAAGGCCTCTCAAAAAAAAGTCATGATTAATTTTTTCACTGACAGGAGTTTTCATAGCTGTGTCTGCAGGATGAACACTTTCTCAGCACTTGAAAAGTGGGGCAGTCACTTCTTTAAGAGGATCCAGCCCAGAGGCCAGCTCTAGATCTGGGGGGGGAAAAAAAGGGGTGGGGGGCAGATGGACCAAAGGTGCATCATTATAGCTTTTCTCCTTGTATTGGCTTTCCAAACTTTCTAAGATCCCTGCTGTTCACAGAGGAAGTTGAGAGGGGTAGAATATGTCAAATGCGGTGGGGAGGAAGAGAGGAATGGCCTCAAGGTGTGTAAGGTATATGAGATTATTCACCATGTTTCCTTCTTAATGAGCTCATCTGCCCTCAGTTATGGTATAAATGGCAAAGATGATGAATAACCACAAATATTGCAACTGTCTAAACCTAGACAAAAGCCAATTCTTTAGACACTTCATAGGGTTGTACCCCCAGAAAAATAAAGATGCTTGTTACTTCTTGTTTTCTTGTCAGAAACATGATTCTGTTCATCATGATGCTACAGTAAGGTGTGAGATGGCAGATGAGAGCTGGCTGTGATTTGAGGGAGGGAAGGAATGGGACCAGAGTTTGCCCCTGTTCTGCAGGGGATGAGGGAGAAGAAAAGAGCAAGAAGAGGTTTGGAGTTTGAAGGAGTGCAATAGCAAAACCTTTCACCAAGAGAATTTCCCTGATCACCCCAATCAGTTCTGAGTTTCCTATGTCTGCAGCCTGGTAACAGAAATAATACAAGTCTCCTGAAATCAATGGGATCTGGTGAATGTTCAGCATATGACTTAGAACAGGCAATCAACACTTAAATACAGTGGGCATACTGTTAGCCATTTTAGGGGGAAAAACAATTATGTTTGACTCACATAGTGCGAAGAGATAGAAAAAAAGAGTACAAAACCTCTGAATACAGGAGCCTTTGAAATGAGCAGTAAATATTGGTTTAGTGTTGCAGCACCTTGTTCTGTAACTCTTGCAGCCTTGCCTGCTTACTTAGGACATGCCTTCTACATTGAGGTGTCTTCTTCCTAGGAAATGTAATGCACAATGGCTGGAATTAGGCATGACTTGTTTTCCTTTTAGTGCTAATAATGTTAGCAACTGCCTTTGAATACAGAATTTTAAACACCTTTTGTTGCTAAAAAAACCAAACCAAAATCCATTTCATAATGATACTGACTATTGTACTGCATGACCCTGAGTATAGTTTCCTGTATAACAAAGAGGTATTTTGCTTCCAGATGACAGCATGGAGGAACATTAGCAGAATCACATTAAAGATGCAGGCTCTGTTAGGTTGATTGACAGATGATTTTCTCAGAGTGCTGACATCATACTCAGTTACATTCATTCCTGGATCTTCGTGAGGTAGCAATAGCCCTTAGTCAGCCCTGCTGAGAACTTCAGTGTCTCAGGAGATCCTCCCTTGTGCCTCCTCCAGTGGTGCCACTCCCGTCGGTGCGGTCGCCTAGTTCCCTTCACAGAGCTGCAGCTGTCGGTATGTCCTAGAACTACGATCTGTCTTGGTCTTGGTGCTGGCTGGGATGCTCGAAGCAGTCCTTGCAGGCCTTTCCAGGTGGCAGAGTTATCCAAAACGGGAAGGTAAGTTGGAAGTGGTTTGTAGAAATCCACCAAAGGAAGGGTGGTATGGGAAGGTCAACAGGAGAGTGGATTTCTTCATTGTTGTTTCTATAATGATTTGCATGATAAGGTTTGGTACAATAGCAGAGTATTGCAGTGGGACTAAAGAGCCTCAGCTTTGCTCCTTAGTTATGTCTCTGGCTCACTCTGTGGCCTTGAGCAATTTGCTTTCAACTTTCTCCATAGGTAAATAAGCATTATTTCTTGATTTATGTTTTTATGTTACTTTGGGATGCCCAATGGAAAGCCAGTAAGTGTTATTAGTCATAGACTTGCTTCTTTTTCCCCATTTCATTTGTGAATTTTTGTACATGAAAATTAAATATTTATGTCATTTACTCTGGGAAGATTTAATTTCTCACTTAAAGATGATGATGTTTCATGCTTGCTAAATTACTGCTTTAATGACAACTATGCCAGTGTGCTGCTGGAGAGGCTACATCAAAGGAAATGACAAAACGGTTTGCGTTTCAAAGGCACAATGTTTACTGCAGTTGTGAGCATTGGCTGGTAGGAAGGGGCTTCCTTGACGAGTATTCAACTATGTTTCTAAGAAACTATTGGCCTGTATTAACATGATTCCTTCAAAGCCCAGGAGTAAAAATTTGCAAAGTTGTTTATGCGATTAAAGAGTTTTCATTATTGCTCTAGCAGGTCTTGTAAAGCTTTATCAAGTAGGAAAGGTAAGGCGACAGTTTGTAAAAGCAGCTGCATAACGTACATCTACAGATAAGATCAGTGATTTTAGTCTCTAGATCTAGGTTGCTTATACTTGATATTTAATTTTGGGTATGTCATTAGAAAACTTCACTTTAAAATGTGATTTTAAAAATGGATAATCAAGTATTCCTCCTTCAGTTTGATTCTCCATCAATGCGGAATTACATCTTCCCCTTGCTAATGAAATAGATAAATCCATACAACTGACTTGCAGTCATAAAGTCTACTGAGTTATGAGCTTGTGCAATGGCCACGAAGTCCACAAATGCATCTTAATGCCTCAGCAGTAGTTCATGAAACTGCAAGTTGGTAGGGGAGGTGATAAGGCTGCAGGAACATCACTAAGGCAAAATTTCCCTCTGGAATGGTCCATTTTGGACTTTCTCCTGCTATTTTGTTTGAAACATGCTCTATGAGCTTCCCAGCCTCCCCTGTCTTCCTTCATCAGGAAGTGCATGAACTGATGCTCTGAGGTCAGATGGTGGTATCCATGTGGACTTCTCAGTGCTTCTCTGTACTTCAGGCCTCTGCTCATGTCCTGAGACACTGGTGCTGCTGGGAAATGGGACCAGCAGTGTTGTTCCTTTCCTCTTCTTTTGGACTTTTTCCATCACTTTCTTCTACTAGTACTCTCAATGTTTTTCCTTTTGAAAAAGGATTGCTTCTTTACAGAGAAATGAATTTTGACAGTTGGGAAGAAGCAGGTGACCAGTCACCATTACATAGTATAAAGTAAATATGAAGCATATGTATACATGTGAATTTCATGTTATATAATATATATGAAATCATGCATAAAACATGAGTATGGAGACTGTGTATATATATGTATGTATGCATATTTATATACATATATATACACCCAGAAATACGTGTACCATATATGGATACAAATAAATAAAGTTTTAAATCTTGTGCAGAAGAGGTTTAAAAACTGTTCAGATGAAGATATATCAAATTCAGAATGTAAATTGTCATTTTATTAGCACTGATGTGTTTATTTTTCGTTGGAGCCTAGAGGCTTTGTGCAAGATTATGGCGCTGTATAAAATACATAGTAATCTCTTTGTGACACAAACTGAATAGACAAGGTCAACTGAAGGTAGAGGACAAGCAGACGTGGAAGACATACCTGGGCTCTACTGATCTTTGCTTTTACCTACACATATCTGTAAGCAAAAGCATTAGCTTCCCAAAATTGCAATACAACATAATTATATGTTGTTATGATGTAACAGGTGACGTTATGAGCTAATGTTTGATGATATGTAGTTGATAGATTTTTATTTTTTTTTAATACTTTTTTAAAAAAAATTTTTTAGGTTTACTAAATATTTTTAGTACATTTTATTATATATAACTTTTTAATATTCAAATTGCCTGTCAGTAAAAGAAAAAATAATGATGTGGTTTTGGAGAGCAGTATATTGCTTTATTGAGACTTCTGGCTTTAAATATGAAATCAATAGGAGTTCTATAGTATGCTGGGGAACTTATAGGTGGCAGTAACCAAGTGGAGACTTGAAACCTCCCCAGGCAGTTGCACACCTGTGTAAGAAGGCCTTGATCTGCTAATTGTTCATTGTCTGAGAAATTCCAACTTATATCTAGGATGGATCAGCAGCAGAGCTGGGAAAGGAAGCTGAATTTTCAATCTCATTCACTTAGGAAGCTTTAGCTTGATGAATAGTAGGGACAATTGAGCGCTCAGTTTGTCTCAAGGTGGTGTGATTCAAAAAACTGCCTTCAGACAAGTCTATGAAATAAATTCTACATTGCATTTGGTATGATGTGTGCCTGATAGAGCTTATGCTGTGATTGGTGAGCTGCAGCAGCCTTATTCAGTCTGTCTGCCCATGGGCTGATACCTCCTGTAATTTAAATTGCAGATTTTTTTATATTTTTTTTTTTTCCTAAAATGGATATTCCCTGAATTTCTATGGCATGGCTCTACTTTTGAAGGAGCTAGTAACAGATGCTCATATTTGACTGCCCTTTGAGTTTCTTCCACAGTGCAACCCAGTTTGCAATATAGACAGTTGTTTCCATTGCCTTTTCGTACCCTGCCAGAAAAAAACAAAACAAAAAACAAACAACAAATCAGAAATAAAAGCTGATTTACTGAACCCAGATCAGGAAGAGGAATACAAATAAGTGGCACAAAGGCAATCATCACCTCCCACCAGCAGACCAATGATGAGCAGTGGCAACCTTGGGCAGACTGTCCTGCAGTTTTATCACAGAGCCTGATATTGTGGGATCTGGGATATCCCTTTTGGCCAGCTGAGGTCACCTATTCTCACTGTGCTCCCTCCCAACCTCTTGCCCACCCCGTTTGCCGTGGAGGGGCAGAGTGGGAAACAGAGGAAGCCTTGGCACTGTGCAAGCACTGCTCAGCAATTCCTAGAACACGGGTGAGTTATCAACACTGGTTTAGCCACGAATCCAAAACCCAGAATGATATGGACTGCTATGAAGAAAGTTAACTCTATCCCAGGTACACCCAATGCATAATAATACAGTTAATTTAAGTATACAAATTGCATCAGCATCTATAAGGTAACACTTAATGGAAGGCAATTTTTAACGTTATCAAACTTTCGTTTAATTTATTGTAACTACCTAGTAGGTAGAAAATAAATACTCTGTTTCTTTTTTATTGCTCTCTTAAATAGAGAGTTGGGGCAGATGAAATGTGAGGAATAGAAAGAAGAAACAGTTCCTTTTAGTAAAAGCAAGCTTTATGCTTTTGCCAAGCATCCGACTTTAATAGCTCGAACATTTTTTTCCACTCATGCTATCTAAGGCACAAACTGTTCATTGCTGCAGCTGAGATGTCCATATATGGCATATATACCAAACAGGTTTAGTTCAGATGGCTTTGTAAATGAATTTTACATGGAAAGATTCAGATGAAAGAGCCCTGCAACACCTTCTTTAACACCACATTAATTCACCAGGACATGAGTTTGCCACATGTGCACACATGTAAAATGAAACTCTCTTTCTTGAGGTACTCTCCAATAATGATAACACCTAATAGATTGAAAAACAATCTATTAGGATTGGGGACTCCGTTTCCACTTTTCAGTTCTCTGATGACCATAGATATTACAACTCTGTGTGCTTTAACCAAGAAGTTACACTGCTGTGGTCTTGATCTGCTTCATTGGTTGAAAGAGAGAAGGAGGAATCCTCTCAGGGATTCACAGCCTTGTCTAATCAGGAGTGCAGAGCAGGCTTAATATGAGAACCTGTTCTCCACATCTGTTCCTGCCTTATCCCTCCCTATGGTGTTATTCTTGCATGAATTTCTCTTGAGGCAGTGGGGAGGCCTTCGCACAACTCTGTCTCTTCTTGGGAAGATCAGTGGAAGATATAACATCTGTCATGGGCACTGCAGGATCCTCAAGAACAGTTCTGTGGGGAATTCTTCGATATAAATTTTGGAAAATTGTACACTAGTGACTGGCCCTACAGGTTAACTGAGGCAAAGAATCTATAGTTGAGTAGTCTACCATTTAGCAGATTTTCTACCACTTCCCCTGTTGAAATAGTACAGAAGAGAAATTACATAGGAAATAAAACATTGATATAATAATTTTAATCAACAGAAGTAGTAACATATTGCAAGATGAAGAGAAACAGATGCAGGGCAGCTAGGGATCTGGCTTACCATTCTAATGTCTTGGAAATGTGCGCTATGGATGCTAGCATTCTTCTAGATGTTACTGCAAAACATTTAAGAAAAATTGGTCAGCTTTTCTTACTAGGTAATTGGCTCAATTACAATGATGCATGAGATATGTTGAAATAACAGCTAGTCCTGCATCTATTTAAGCAAATGGAGGAATAATTTCATAAGCAAAATCTTATTTGTGCCTTCCTAACTTTAATCAATAACTGATTTTGACAAGCTGTGTTGGGTTTGGGTGAGCTGGAGTTAATGTTCCCCAGAGCAGCTCTTATGGTGCTGTGCTTTGTACTGGGAGGCAGATAAGACGCCAGTGTTGTGGCTGCTGCTGAGCAGCGCTTGCACAGCACCGAGGCTGGCTTTCCAACATCTTCCCCCCCCACTCCCCGCTCTAAGTGAGATGGGGTGGGCAAGATCTTGGGAGGGGACACAGTCAAGATAGCTGACCCAAACTGACCAAGGAGCTATTCCACACTGCGTGACGTCAGCTCAAGTATAAAAGGAGAAGAGAGGAGAAGGGGGTTTGGGTCATTCGTTGGTGAAGACGAAGGTGAAGACAAGAGGTTCGTGTGTTCTTCTCTCCAGGAATGTTTGGAGCAGCAGAGCGAACATTACCCAGGGCTGCCAGCTCAGATTTAAAAATGTATTATGCCATGAAAAGATACCATGGCTGGATTATGTTGTCAGAAGCCATCACTGCAGAGCCTCAGGAATTAAAATTGGATTGGCGTTTTGCCTCTAGTGATATTTCAGGCTTGCATTCGTTACCATTGTGAGGATGTCTGGTATTTCAGATATAAAGAACAGTGCATAAGACAGTTGTTCTAGGAAAAAAACCAAACCCACATCAAAATTACCCTTCAGAAACCCCAAAAAAGACTACAACCCAAACACCATTCCTTAAATAATGAAATAGCTGAATTTTAGGCTGGGCTTCAAGATGATTTTCCATGATAGTGTTAGTAACTAATTAAGCTTGTTAGCTGAGGAATCAGTGAGGAGCTAAGTGGAAGCTTGCTCATGTCATTGAACAGTCATTGACAAAGCATTTTGACTTTCTATAGTCTGATTTTTTTTTTATATGCTGCTGAGGGGAGGATTGCCCCAAGAGTAAGAATTTGGGAGAAGGAAGAAGTGACTTTAAAAAAAAAAAAAAAAGCTCTCTAAGTTCCAGGTCTCTCTTATGCACTCTATTAGTAAGTCATTTGCTGTGTTTACTAAAAACTCCAGTCATGCTGGGAGCTATCTGATACAATGCATGTGCTGTGATTGTTTCTCCTAAAAATTTGAATTTTATCATCTTTGTTTACAGTACAGAGAATTGTGCAACTTATGCCTAAGCCTTTGCTTAGAAAGAATGTCACAGTGAAGGTATACACTGGAAATACAAGTTCTGAGAAGATCTTAAAGATGAGAAGGAAATAGAAATTTCATTCTCTGAGAGGAAAACCAAGTCTTGGAGCTGCAGCCAGTATAAGATCATGCACTGTTGTCAGATAAATTAAGGGAGAGGAATAAAACATAAGAGGACAACAGTAAGGGCTCCATCTTCAAAGACAAACTGGAAACACAGTAATAGTGCAGTGGAAAAGACCAGTTTAAGAAAGCAACAGGCTAGGAGTGTGTTCAGGTATACTCCATTGCCATGAGCCCCTGAACCATATAGCAGAAGAAGGGCGAATAAAATACACAACTCCTCATCCGTAAACTAACTGAAATAAAAGAACAACTTGCGAAGGATTTTTGTGCAAGAAACTCTGAGCATTATGTTGGTTTTGTTGTGTTGTTTTGTTTTTTTTTTCATCTATGTTACTCCAAGCTTAAGTATTCAAGTAGTCTTTCAACTTCAAGACAAATTTGTCTGCAACCTACTTAAGGCAGAAGTTTATTCAAGACACTATGTGTGAGATTAGCCTGTCAGTACTATAATTGCAGAAGCGAATTCTCTATTGATCGCCCATCCACCAGCCACTGCAGATGTGTCCCCTGGACAGAGACTGCAGGGCTTCTTCCTTGTGTACTTGATATTGTGCTAGTTCAGGCTAACCCAAGGATCTTTGCTTGTACTGTATAACTCTTACTGCACTGTTTCCCTCTTGTTCAGTACCTGTGGGTTTGTTGGATGTGGTTAAGTTTGTTAAATATGTGACTGGGCAAGAATTGTAGCAATCTAACTATCAAAACCTAGGTAACAGGAACACTCATTATTCAGTGTTTTATCTCCTCTTTCTCCAGACAGAAGAACTGCCTATGAGTTCCTCATTTCATGTCTGTGTATTTTTCCTAATGGCTTTTTAAATCTTCTATTTATACCAGTTAAGCCAAGGTTTATGCCTATGTCTGATAACAGGGATTTAGATTTTGTCAAAGACCTTTTACTACTTCTATATTATGTTTTCATCCTTATTCATATTAGTGCTTGAACTTATCACAGAAAAAAAAATCTGGGTAGAGGGCATTGGGTTTTGTGTGAGGTTTTTTGTTTTGTTTTGTTGTTTGTTTTTTTTTTGTTTTTTGTTTTTTGTTTTTGTTTTTTTTTTTCAAGGGAGTAGCAAGGTTACAGAAAGATGCTGCTAACTTCTGGATGTGCACTGTCCAGCACAGGTTTTGTTGCTTGTAGGATTTACAGCATGTTTCTATGCCATACTTGTTTCTATAAGCTTTAAGGACCAGTTTACATTTTAGTGCTGGATCGGTAGCAACAACCCTTGAGAGCTGTAAATAAGAGTCTCTAATTAGTATGAACTCGTAGAGACATTTATTCTCATAGGTGCACCCATGAGCTCTGTAATAAAGCTAGTGTTGTGGGCTGTGTCAGAGATGTTATTGTTTTAGACACTGATTTCTGTCAATATTTTAGCCTGATTAAATGCCTTTGTTTTGTTTTGAGTTTCTTTGGTTATCGCAAAGCAGACTGAGAGATACTCAGTCAGGTTAGCTGGGGATTCACAGCCCTAAAGAAACTCTCGGGCGACAGGAGGCACAGTTCTTGGCTTTATCAGCTGAAACACCTTGTGGAAAGTACCATCACCTGTACAGTGCTGCATCTGAACAGTCTTGTAGAGCATGACTCCAAACAGATGCAGGTTATGAAGCCACTTGAAGTTACACTCAGCATCTAAGTAGTCTTTGTCAGTTGTTGAAATTAGGTCAGTAAGATGGACTTCTGACCTTTTCTCAATTTTGGCAAGCTGAATGACAGCACAAAGGGGAGATCTGATATTTGTGCAGCTGGCGTGTGGGTTGGGACCAAAGCAGCCTCAGAGTATCTTGAGAGCGTTTCTGTTTCTTAGAAAAGTGAGAAGTCTTCATGGCTTTGGACAGCTACAAAATATCTAGTGGTTCAAGAACCACAGCAGATCTGTTGAGTGTGTCTTGTAAGGAATTTGTGCCTTTTCAAGTACCATAGTGCTAACTTTATGATGTCTCTCAACCCAAAGCCAGTAATACTTAAGTATGTCATGAATTAAGAGGATGATTATAAGATCAGCTGAAAGATGCAGACATTCCATAGTCTCCTGAGTTCAGCTGGATATATGTTTTGCTCTGGACAGGGCTCTGAAGATTGCTACTTATCAATTTTTATTTAATTTTCCTCCTTTTGGGGTATTTTATTGCTTTGTAACTAGAAAAAAGATTCTGAGGACAGTATAAGTGGTGAGCACGAATATTGCTTGCTTAATGTTTTTGGTAGCTTGTTCCATTTTTTTGTGATTATAGGATCCTGTAGGTTAAAAGCTGAAAGCTTTTGGTTAGGGAAACCGAATGAAATGCAGTATGAGTTTGTGCTCATGTATGGCTACTATGTTTTTGATGAAGTGTTTTTTATATTGTTTACTCTTAGTCCAGCTGTCTCTTCCAAAGTGTTTGCTGCTGTTGTTTATGGCTATAATAGAATTCTGTCATTATGAACTAACTGTGATGGAAAAGAATCTCTGTTCCTTCTGATCAACAGGGGCCATTCTGAGTATATCTCATACATGGTATGTTCACAAACAGAATGTAGTTACTGTTGGGGGAGGATGTGGTTTGTAGGATGTTTTTGTTCATTCTGTTTTTTTTTTTGTGGTTTGGGTTTTTTTTCAGTCTTATTTTACTAGTATCTTATATAAAGTTAATCTTTCAAGTAAGTTTCTTCTGCTTCTTAAACTGATTATTTTCGCAGAATTGGATTACTTCATGTACACAGGAGTTTAGTTCCATAAAAATACATAAGACATTTGACTTAATAAGAAAAAAAAATCAGCTTTCTTTAACCATCTCCCTCACCCCCCCCCAAAAAAAAACCCACAAAACTCCAAACAACAAACAAACCACTTCAATTCTATTTACTAGCAAATAGTAAGATCTCAGTTGCTCTCATATTATCTCAAGGTCATCCTACAGTTTTTAATTGTCAGTCCTGGGGGCTAACCCAATGCCTTTGATGGAGCTGACTGACTGTAACCTTAGGTAAGAATTCAAAAAATGAGCTAAATATAATCTAGTATAGATTTTTGTTCCCTTCCACAAGTCATAGCAACAATATTAGATATTAGTTGTATTAATATTTAAATAAACATTGTGAAACAGAAATCCATCTGGTTTCTGTGAATTGGAATGGTGAAGGATGTGAGAATATTGAAATATAGGATGTGATTGAAGAGCATGTTACTTCTAAATGGGTGGAATGTAACCGAAGGCAACAACTGCAACTCTACCATTATTTGCTCTAGACTTCTTAATTAAAGATGCAAAGTAATATGCACATACCTCCTTGGAAATATTAATGGACAATGATTCATTAAGTGGTTTCTGAAGAGAAAGCTTTTCAGGTTAGGCCACTGTCAAACAAACTAATTTTCTGCTGAAGGAATTTGCAAGAATTTGCTTTTGCTTGTGTATTTTGTTGCATTTTTAATAATGGAGGGAGAAGGAGAAATGTAGACATGTGCCCAAAGTATGCAAGTTGAGTGAGACATCCTGCCAGCTGACCAAAGACTTCCTCTGATCCAACTGAATGTGTATTGGTAAAATCAATGGAAATATTTCTCATGCAATTCTGTCTCCTAGCCTCAAGTTCTGTAATCTGGCTGACTCAACACCAGAGAAACTTCAGTGGAATAAACTGGAAAAAAGCTCTCATCACAGGTAGATGTTAGATGACTGAGAGGTGCAGTAGAAAGAATCCTTGGACTGTGGTCTCCAGGCAGTGGTCGTCCTTTGTCCTCTCTCTGCACTTTTAAGACACTTATTGATTAATAGAGCTGTTATATTTTCCACATTGCTTACTTTGAATCTGCTGTAGTTTGGTCTGGGTGAGAAGGAAATGGATGATTCTACCAAAATGAGGAGCTTGATACTGTTCTGTATCTTATTACAGGAAAAGTGAAGTTGCCATTTCAGGATACATACAGAAAACAGGAAGTTTCGCTGAGATAAACAAGCTTGGATTACATTAGAAATATAAAATATTAATTGGCTGTACTGATGCAGCTCTTATTCTAGGGGTTTATTCTAGATCTGCTCAGTAAGGATATAATACATACATTAAGTGCTTTTCTTTTTAAAGATTAGTATGTTTGGAATCATTTCTGTCAAATACAATGCTTCAAAATACTTTTTTGCTTTATTAATCTACTTTATGAAAATATTTTCATATGTGCTTTGCTCTTATCACTGGAGGAGGCCAAAGGTGAGCTCTTAAGCTGTTCTATCAACTATTAAGAGCAATAGAGATTAAAGTAACCTTTGGTGTGTTTGAAGAGGCAAACTGTTCTAGATCTTGGTTAAACAATTCTCTTCAGGAAAAAGGCTGCACTGTGAGTTTCGGGTTTTTTTCCTGGATCAACAGTAGAAAAATGATGATAGCCTAGCATCAGACTTAAGCAATCCATGGTTACAAGTTATGCTGTGGAGGAAGGTGTGGGGACCCGCCACGTTCTGCCGACCCCAATTCCTAATTTGGGTGCATTTGCTAGCAGGACTGTAACAAGCTTGTCCTAATGCGTCTGAATGTGATATGTTGGATAAGAGGGATGCTCTGTTGTGGTTGACTAGTCTGTTTCACTCTTATTTTCATCTTGTTTATTTACTTTTGGGTGGTTTGTGGAATAGGACTGTTGAGGACAGCTCTTTGGGACTACTCAGAAGACCGAGGATCCCAAAATAGTAATTATCTTTGGCTATTATGGCATGGTAGGGTAGATTGAGTAGAAATGTGAGTGCATGTCTTTCTCAGGATTAAATATTTTCTAATTTTGCTGCTATTGCTGAATCAAAACAAGTTTTTTCGTTTTGAATGTTTATATTTACATGACTTTAGCTTTTTCTTTCAGTTAAGATTTTTCTTTCAATTACACTTTTTGATACTACTGCAGATGGTAAGTAAAACTCAATTAGCCAAAAAGTATGCCACAGTGTTATGAGATCATCTAGCATTTCAGTGATGATACTAAGCTTGATTCTAGTGGATGCTGTAATAGCAGGACCACAAAAACCAGCTGAGGTTATCTGGCAAGTGTGCACTTCTGAATGTGTTGCTGTGTGATGCCAATGATTCAGCACATCTTTAAGGAGGAGTGTGTTACTGGTAGAAAAGGAGGGGTTAAAAATCAACCTTGGCAATGAATATGTGGCTAACTGGCATAGGTTCCAGTGTTTGTGAGAAATAAATCTGTGGAGCAGAGATACAGTTGTGATTCAGATTCCCATCTCAATGGTCAGGGCTGCCTGCTCAGAAAGGTATTTACTTTCCATGATTTACTAATAGCATGGAGTTTTGTTAAAAAACAAGTGTGCATTAATCTTTCTGTGTTAAACCAAACACTGACCTTCTCTGGGGTAAACAGACCAAGAACTCATTTCTTCTATGAAATATTCATTATTGTATATTACCATCTCTAGAAGAGAGTTGAAAGATTGGCTGTTTTGAAAGAAGTTAAACAATTATCCAGTCCTTCCAAAATACTATTAAGGGGAAACTAAATTTAATAACAGTACCAAAAATTGTCTTACATCACCTTTTCTTTAATGACTTTTTAAAAGGTCAGTTTTGGATGGTATTCTATTACTTATATTGCATAGTTTGTCTCAGTTATTCAGATTTTCAAGGGAACTTTCATATTTTCAGGATTAGGATCGTGAAATATAGCATAATATATTTGTTGGTATATCTGACTGGTCATTATTTCAGGTAATATTGAATGTGTCTGTGAATATCCTAGACCTTATTCAGCCTGGAACAATTCCCTGAGTAGCTGCAAGGAGAAAAATAAGGAGTTCTGTCCTAATCCAATGAAACATCTTCTCTGTTATTAGTGCCATGGAAACCTGGAGGCCTATTTACATTCCAAGGCTATCACATGCTTAAGTGCTTTCCTGGCCTGAGACCTCTTTTACATCTTTATTGAAAATCCACTTAAAAAAACCAAGCAGTTCAATCTTGTCTCCTAATACAGGATTTGCAGTGTTGCTGTTTTTCCTCTAGTAATGCTGAGTCTCTCTTGCACGTCTCTTATTCTTCTTTATGACTTGGAGTGAAACCGCTTCCTTTTTTTGCCCCTTTTGGGGTGAGTTGCCTCCCTTCCATTTAAAGAACAATGATATTAATGACAGTGACAGTGCAGGGAGCTTGGAAACTGTTTTGATTTTTTTTTTTTTATGTTTACATTCATCTTGCATACTGGATAAAGAACAGAATCAGAATGCGTTGAGTTGGAAAGGACCCTTAAGGGTAAGTCATGAGCACTTCTTATGGCTACTAAGTTTATATATTTTATAAAGTAGGAGAACAAATTTGCATCTTAAAACACCTGATGAGGTGTCTCAAACTTCCATTGGAATTTGGTAGAGCTGAAGCTTCTAAAATCCAGTTTAGTCTTGAGTATGAGATGCTTCAGTGTAGTTGAAGGTTCAGATTAAGGTAAATTCAAAGAATAAGTAGAGTTACTAGTCAAGATTTCTGAAAGTGTGTATGACACTACCTGTGATTAGGGCTAGGCCTAAGCCAGTGGGATGAATCCAGCTCCCCTAAAGACTTTGACTAATGTGTTTCTTTGAGTATACTCAAAGTGCTACGACTTCCTTTTGAAATGAGGTCTCTGTATCCACAAAATACTTCAACTGCATATCATATCTATGAAGTAGGGGCAAGTAGCTGTTTCTGTAACAGAGGAGGAACATCTTTAATAGAAAGTTATCTCTTGGGAGGGTGTAATTTGGTTATTTTTGGGGGTTTCTTTTGGGTGGGATGGTGGTGTTTCCTCCACTGGTAGGTCATACCTCTGGAAAAGAATTAATCATACCTTAAATTATGTCACCTAATCTTAACAATTATTTGTAGTCAAACCTTATTTTGTGACCTAAAGGAAAACAGCAAGGTAAAATCTGTGAAACCCTATAACTTTTTGTGTAGTAAAGTTTCATGTAATCCAGCTGCCTAAATAAGACCCTGTGAGTGGTTTTCAGTGTATGATCTAGTGGTGTCTATCAGCTCTGAAATGACTTATCTTAAGGAGTGAATGAGGAACCAGTCTAAATGTAAACTTAATGTCAGTAGACTTCGATTCACTTTACAGCAAAGTTCTTCTTCAGAAAAAAAACATAAAGGGGGGAAATCGCTCACCTAGATTCATTCTCAGGAATCTCCAATAGGATAAATCTCCTATTCCAAGTCAGCAATATACAGGGGGTTGTAAAAATAGTTTTGAATAAACAATGAAGATATTTAAAACATGAACAGATGTTCCACTTTCTTGTATTGTATAAAGTTCATATGACTTTGAAATCCATATTTTGGCAGCAGTATTTTCTCATATTGGAGCAACAATTGCCTGGTTTAATTCTCACCTTCTATCTTGCCTTTCTTCAACTAGCTGTAAAAGATTTGTTTGAAATACTATTATAAATTCTCTTTTGTTTCATTACCGCTACATTGAGCTGCTCTGTAGCACCAGTTATTTCAGATGTGCAGATGCATTTCCTTTCCTGAGGCTAGGCATCTCACAGTCTGTATATCTCTTACCCTGTAAGAATGTGAGCTGTAGGTAGCAAAAACTGTACAATTTGTCATTCACGTAAACTACTTTACCCAAGAACTCAGAAACATCTGTGAGTACTAATGGGAACAATACACCAAGAAAAGCTTAAAACAGGTTAGATACTTATTTGCTTTAGGAAGATAAATGAAGGCTTCAGATGTATCCACCTTCAGTGACTGATAGTTGCACCTTACCAGAACTGACTTGTTAGCTGACTTCCAGGGCAACCTGCTTTGTTTAATAAGGTCCAAATGACTGAAACAAACGCTTTCATGAGATCCTCAGAGACTGAACAAAGGTCTGAATTTTGTTCTTATTGCTTTTCTTGGGGTTGTCCACTGGTGAAAACTGAATCATTTGTACATCAGCCTTTCTAAATCCACATCAGCTCTCTGGGAGAATTTTCCATAATACATGCTCATGTGATGATTTAAGATAGCAACTGCAACAGCATGGGGAAAATTACTGTCTTCATAAGCAGTCTCTCTTTCAGGCATGTGTTACTTGCCTTCAGCTTTTAAGTACGTGGATGGTGGACATGCTTTTGAACCTCCTTGGAGGTGACTTCCTTTCCCACATCAGTTGGAAGAGGTTGTCCATGAGAATCTGTAGGTACATCTGCACAACAAAGTGGCATGCAGAGAGATCCTCATTGACTGAAAGACTGTCATGGATCCTGAAAGCAGTGTGGCCCACTGATGTGGCATGCCACCAGGAAGCTAATTTATAGTGAGCTCTGGGTTGACTGACCCAAGCTGTGCACCATACTATGCACCATGCACACTCACACTCATCCTAGTGCCTGAGCTAGCTCATTCATGGCTGACTGGGTGTCACTGGATGGTATCTTATTGATCACTTTGTTGTCTGCTGTCAGTGATGTTCACATGGATCCCATCCTGCTGGTGGAGGCTGCTACAAGTACATTCTGCCTCTCAACTATAAGAAATACTTCTGTGCTAGTCACAACATACCTTCTGCGGATTTGTTTTTCTTTGGGATAATTTAAAAAATAAAACCCCCAAATCACCAAACAAACAAAAAACCCAAACAAGTCTTATTTGCCCAGACTTCTTAGCAGAGAACTGTACTTTGAGCCTATTTGTGTTACGTGCCAGATTTTTATTTGTGGGTGATACTTCATGTTTATTCTTTCCTTGGAGCCTGAAGGATATTCTTAGTGTCTGTAGCTGTTCCCAGTGCTGTAGGATCATTCAGTTCCTTGGACCATGGGTCTGCTGTCTCCACCCGAGGACGCACCTTGCTAAACTACTTTTAGTTCATTGATTTATTATAAACACTTTTCTTGCTTGAGAACTGAACAGTTGAGCTAGTACCTCTCATCTATCAATGTGCTCCTTAGTTCATCCATGGTCGAAGCACCAGCTAGGAAAGTAGGGGCTGGCAGATGGCACAGACTGGCCTTCCTCCCACAGCAGAGGTAAGGCTATGCCCTATCTTCCTTTAGCAGACTAACTGCACAAAGACGGGTAAAATAGTTACTTGTAGTCTGTTTGATTTCTGATGGCATGCAGAGCTCCTTTTTATTCAACTGCCTCATTTACTGAAGTATAAGGTTGTTTTTGCAATTTTATTTCTATAGCATTTATCTGTAAATAAAATAATTTTCTTTCTGTCTTGTTTCCTGCAATTTATTAAGAAGGGCGTGTAGTCAGTTTTCACAGCTCTTCCCCCGCCCTCCCCTCCCCTTGTTTCCCTGGAGCTGATCTGTGTTACTGAACAGAAGGCTGATAATTCCCTGCAGAATTTCCAGGACTGCTGAATGAATAAATTGTGTAGGGGAGTGAGTGGGAGGGGAAGCACTTCTTCTCTGTGGTGGCTTTTTTTTTTTTCTCTTTGAAGAAAAATGTGTTCTCTAAAATAGTGAAGCAAATCAATTATAAAAATGAGTAGCACCAACTATAAAACTAGCCTGAAAAGTGCAGGGTGTAACTTCTGAACATGGTTGTTCTGTAGATAAGCCATATGAATTTTTATTTTTCATTTTTTTTCAAAAGAAGTTGAAAGCAATCCATCCTTAACATATGCATGGAAAATAATCTTTAGGATTTCATTAGGCTACTTTGGATCACAGCCTGTCAACTTGGAAAAAATCCAAGCAGGGAGTGGAGTTCTTATCAGCAGTCCTTCCCCGCCATCTCCTTCTCCCAGCTCAGAGTACAAGATCTGACTACCTACATGTACTTGCATGCTCTCACTGCAGTAAATATTCCTGTTCTTTATAATTACTAGATACATACATATACACACGTATTAGTATTTAGAAATACTGAAAAGTATTCCTTTACCATTGTTGTAAAGCAACTACTTACACTGTTACAACTTGATTTTGCTAGGATGATGCTGATGCATGCAAGGGAAAAAAATAATCCCCAAACTCTGCAGAATTCAATGCTGTCAATTTGATGCTTTGAAAATACAGGCTGTACAGGCATGACAGCTCCATGGAATAACAGGACAGACCTGAAGTAATGCATAGAAAAGGATAGGTGATGGAAAGCAGCTTGTTTAGTCAGGGAAGATGCATTCAGTCCCAGATCTTTATAGAAGACATTGTAAATAGAACCTGAGGGTACTTGCAAAAAGAAATTAGATGTTTTCTAGTTGATAGCAGAGTAATTAAGTGTGAAAGTATGCTAATCACAAAGCAGCTTGAAAATATAATTGATGGGTCTCTAATTGGCTCCTAGAAAGGACAGTAAATGGAAAACAAAATAATGGAAAGATTTTTTTGGTGGAGATTTTTTATATTATTTTTTTTTAGTATTAAAAAGACAGATTGCAGGCTCACTTTGACACCATGCTGACACTGTGGGCATATGTTCTATGTAATGATTTTTCAGCTGACCCAGATAACAGATGAAGTTTTTCATGTAGGGGAATGATTGTCTTTGTAGGAGGTTTTCATCTTACATAGTGTGCTGTGAGATTCCATATGTTGGTTTCAGCTGCATACAAAGTTCATGACATGCAGGAGTTAATGGCATTTCATAACCGAAAACATAAAATTAGTCTGCAATTGTTAGAAATGCACTTAGAATTTTTGAGTGGTTTTCTAGTTATTTTTCCTCTCATGTTTTCAGAAATGTGGTTCTTCAGTTCCTCTCAATAGACTAAAATGAAAGTTGAAACCTAACCAGCCTTGAAACTGAATTTCCGTTTAGTTCTCTGTCAGTGCCTCACCATCCTTGAAACTGAATTTCTTTTTAGCTCTCTGTCAGTGCCTCAGGTGCTTACAAGAAGCTGCCTAGCTCCTCTTTCTGAAGAGGTGAGGATGCTTTTGTGGATGAAGAAATGTGACTTTAAATGTTTGAGCTACACTCCTTATTCCACTTCAAAAATGATCAGAAATCTATGCTAGAGAAGGCTCTGGCATACTCAGCATTGGTTGAACTTATTCGAAAGAAGCAGTTCAGGATGTTTCTTACAGATGCAGTTTTGGAATGGACAGCAGCTTTGTTCAATAAAATTGATCAGGGTG
This sequence comes from Baryphthengus martii, assembly GCA_013396935.1. NCBI lineage: Eukaryota > Metazoa > Chordata > Aves > Coraciiformes > Momotidae > Baryphthengus > Baryphthengus martii. The sequence continues at coordinate 68,708 of VWZK01017370.1, forward strand.
TTAAGATGCACAAATATGCTGCTGTCTCCGTCATGTCGGTAGATGAATTGCTATTGCGGTGTAACCATCTGTGGATTTTGTGTAAGCAGTTAGCTCTTATCACAAAATGGATATTAGATAATGCTATCAGTGAGAAAATGGGGAATGCCAATATACGACCTTCGTAAATTCAGTGAACCTTTTCTGCTGAAGCCAAAGCTAATTTGGGGTTCTTACAACACCATGTATCTTGTATACTCCAAAATTAAGACTAGTCTTACTCAGAGAAGCTGTTGCAGAAGTGGGAAGGTTAAGGGTCTGGAACGATCTCTGTCGTATGATCCTGAAGTTCTTCATTTCTTCTCTTCTTTCCCCTTCCATCTCCCATAGCATTTCCTACTTGTTTGTCTGTTGTCTTCCCTGCTGTCTGATAGTACAATCAATGCAACTAGCTTATTTCCGACGGACCAGGAGATCTGGGTTGTCTTATTGTGGACACACAAGCTGGAAAGAAATTTGGGCCGATGTTGTTGGTCCTTTACTGAAAAGAGATATAAACCAACAATAAAAATGTATATACTTAAACAGGTAGCCTCTTCTTAAAAGAAATTATTTGTCTACAGTCCAAGTGAAGAAAGTGAGGGAAATCTATAGCTGGCACACCTGGAACTTGGTTCTGCTAATGGGTTCAGGCTGTTGACATTAACCTCCTTTTTGCTATAGTTTCTGCTTCTATAAAAGTACTTAAATATGTGTGTACTTATATATGCATATGTTGTAGTAGAATTATCTCATTGTTAAACTAGTGAGAAATTTTTAGGCTCTAAGTTTGACTGAAAATACGGTAACAGCTTGTGATACAATATTCAAGTATAAAATAGAATTTCTTTTTGTTTCCCATTCTGCTTTCCTCATGACTACTACCTATTCCCTTCTGAGTGAACCACTTGAAATGAAAATAAAGGAAGCTAATCCTAGAGAAACTTAGTGTCAAAAAGTCTGTATGTTACTTTACAGAATAATGACCAAAGATCAGTGATGGAAGCTCCACTAACTGATTAGTGGAGAACTACCCTAAAAAAAAAAAAGGGGAAAAAAACCTCTACATAGAACATGTAGTTCCTTGTATATGTGTTAAACTATATTACAGCAAAACTAGATCTTCCATATATGCTTTCTGCATTAACGACCTACCTGTGAATAATAAAGGCAGGTGAAAAAGCAGAAATAACATTGGGTTTTTTCTGTCCCATTCCAACTCATGTTTGTTTCAAACTTCTATTTTTTTACCAGTTACTCATTGTGCTTAAGCATATTTTTATACAAGTTACGCAGAGTTTTTGGAAAGCCCTGTAACTTCAGCACTGCTCTTCACAATAAACTCTTCACAATAAACCCCAGCTTGAATGTCTCCAGTACTGGCTTTTAGAGCATCATTGTCTGCTGATCTATCTGTGGCCACTGTAAAGTACTTTCAGATTGCACTAATGCATGTTCTTTATTACAAGTAGTGTCTTATCTTAAAACACTTCTAGTAATGTACTGTTATTAACGTAAGAGTTTCTTTCTGGTTCAGCAGAAATAATAGAGCAAGCATCCAGGCCATCACTCACTGTCAGTGCTTTAACAGCTCAAAATCTAATTAATCTCAAAATTGCTCTCTATAATAGGGATTTGCCACTTTAAATTCTGTGTACAGAAATGCACTAACCCTTATGGTTTGAGTGGTAGTTACAGTTGACATTCACAGTACTTCAGGTGTAAAACATGGCTATTTTATGCAAACTGGGAGACAATTTCAGCAGTGCTAAAACTGGCTGTGTGATTTTACTGTTATGATTTTGCCTACCTGGACCACAATTGTTTCAAGAGAGAATTGTGGTAGTATTTCTGTCGTTCCTGATATGCAATTTGCCTTAAAATAATTATGTAGATTTTCTGAAGCATTCTGACAATTCAGTAAAAATATATGATTGCAGCATCAGCTGATGATTTGTACACACACAAACTACTTCAGAAGTAAGTTTTTTGTAATTGGAGGGAAAGAGGGAATATAAAGTTTCTAGCTTTTTTTAAGCTAAATTTAGACCCATTCTTTTAACGTGCAAACATTTGTAATTTCCTGCCGTTGCCATTAATAAAGCTTCTAGCACATGTTTATTTAAAAATAGAGTGAAAACTTCTGTTTGTTTTGAGACTGCCCTTGACCAATGTTCCATAGAAAATTAAAGCAACTGGATTGAAAACAGTAACACTATCAAATCCAATTTGGTAAGTTAAACAGCAAAATCAAAATTTGATAAATACTATCCCCTGTTTTGAGAAATAAGAAAATGTTGACACAGCCCTGGATTGTCAAGATGAGTGCAGGGGAGAGATTTTGATTCTTTCCCTTTATCAGGTCCCAGAATCCTTGCTCTTCAAACTGAAAGTTTACTATGTTTATGGCATTTAAAAATTTGAAGTGTCCTTGATCTAGAGAAGGCTTTCTGCTCCATTTTTGAGGGGGGATACTAACTAGAATTAATCTTTCCAGGAAGCTTCCAAAATAACAACCGTAATAAATTACTTATGAGTGTCAAGCTTCAAACTAGGTTACAAGGGACTTGATATTTTGAAAGCACTGATGTCCTGCCTTTATAAGATTCAAAGGCCTTTGAGGTACATCAATATAGATAGATACTCGATACTCTTTGAAAAATGGTGGCTAATGTCTTCACTGTGGGATTGAAAAACATTATCAAAATGATGTGGTAAAGTTTAAAGCCATCATCATTGTGGTATTTTAGTGTATAAATGAACATTGATCTAGCTCCATCGTCTTCTTCCTGACCAAATGAATACCATATTCCTGTCAGTATACTATTATTTATTTATATTGAAGTGCTATCTATAAGTTCCACCTATCCAGGAGGAAAAATAATCTTAATTTGTTAATGAATAATTAATTTTGTCAAAAAGTGGAAAGGTAGACTGATGCACACAGAGAGGTAATGTGAAATGAGTGTGGTTACATAGGAAGTTTTCCTGACTCTACAATGTGGTTTCTTAGGCTTTTTGTCTAACTTTAACTCCTGTGTGACTTTTAACTCTTTTCTGTGAAACCTGTTGATCTGTTTTCTGCTCAGGAAGTATTCTTTACTTAAGAGTTGTGTTAGTATCTAAGCTAGAAGATAGACTTTTAAGGATAGTGACAGTCTCAGTATAATTATGATATTAAATCACTGCATTCAGTTAACTGGAGTCACCTCAGTAGTTACCAGGATAGGGGTTTCAATCTTAAATTTATGAAAGGAGAAAGGATAATGAGCTTCTTCAGATGTGTTTTTAAAAGGCCAAGACTATTAAGAAAAGAGTAAAACTAAAGGCCAGAAGAAACCGTTATATTAACTGTCTTCATTTGCTATTAAATGCAGGCTATAAAATATCATAGTCATTTTTCTGTTAAGTCCAAGGGCTTATGTTGGGATGCAATAAATGCATTAGTCAAACTTTACCACCAGTCTTCAAAGACCAGGTGAATAGACTTACTGGGCAGACTTAGCCCAAATACTAGATATATATCCCTTTCAGTGCTGACAGGACAATACATACATACGTAGCAATACAGACCAGGTGTCCCCCAGGGATCAGTACTGGGCCCAGTCCTATTCAGCATCTTCACTGACAAGCTGGATGAGGGGATCAAGTCTACTGTTAGTAAATTCATGGATGACACCAAGTTGAGGGGAGAGTGTCGATCTGCTGGAGGGTAGGAATACACTGCAGAGAGAGGTGGACAGGCTGGGTTGATGGGCTGAGGGCAACTGTATGAGGTTTAACAAAGCCAAGTGCAGGGTCCTACACTTTGGCCACAATAACCCCAGGCAGTGCTACAGACTGGGGGAAGAGTGGCTGGAGAGTGATCAGGCAGAGAGGGACCTGGGAGTGCTGGTTGACAACCAGTTGAACATGAGCCAGCAGCGTGCCCAGGTGGCACAGAAGGTAATGACATTCTGGCCTGTATCAGGAATAGTGTGG
>VWZK01017371.1:0-31162 GCA_013396935.1 Baryphthengus martii
CCAGCCCCTAATATTCTCTGATTCTGTGATTCTGTGTGATTCTGTAAAGGGGGGATAGATGTAACGTACGTGGAGTCATTGTCCCTTTCAGATGGTGATTTGTGCTACTGGTGATTGTCTTCAGAGCCCTAAGCAGTATAAAAAACTAACCAGAAGGCATCTCTCACCCTGTATTCACTCAAAGCAATTCTTTTTAATACAAGTTAGTTTTGCACTCATCAATGTATATATGCTTATATCTTCATATAGGTTAGCACTATATATTTGCATTATTTATCTTTTTTCCTCTCCATGTGTATGGATGTGTATTTATGTTATTTTTTTCCCTCCAAATATTTCTCAGGCTGTGCAGTTGGAATGGGACAGTTGGACTAATAATGTTAATAAGACATAAATAACCTGTTCATCTAATAACGAGGAACACAGGGTCCTAAGACAAATGGATTTGTTGAACATCAGCTTTTATTTTACGTACTTAATAATATTTAGGTTTAGAGTATGCTAGGATACAAACACTGCAGTGGAACCGAGAGAGGTAATTTCAGAAAGAAAAAAACCACCCCACCCCCCACAAAAGAAAGAAAGTTTCAAGCACAGGCAAGAGTGAGAGCAGTTTTAGTGGAACTGGCACAGGAACTGTGCCTCTCCTCCAACACTAACTTCTCTACAGTTACATCATACGATTTGGTGCTATAGAAAATGAAAATCTACATTTCTTTCTACAACATTTTCATTAACTTTGAAATCTGTTTATTGAAATGGACTTCACTTTCCTAGCAGATGATTCTGGAGGACATCTCTTTGCAGATTTCATAGAATCATAGAATCGTTAAGGTTGGAAAGGACCTCCAAGATCACTAAGTCCAACCTTCTACTCAACACCTCCATGACCTGAAGCGCCACATCCATCCATTTTTTGAACACCTCCAGGGATGGTGACTCCACCACTTCCCTGGGCAGCCTGTTCCAAGGCTTTACTGTTCTTTCAGTAAAGAAATTCTTCCTAATATCCAATCTGAGTTTCCCCTGGTGCAACTTGTGGCCATTTCCTTTTAGGAACATTTCTAGGAATGGCAAATATCCTGGAAATTCAAGTACATATTTGAATTTTCTAGAAATGCTTGCAGTGCCAAATTTTACCATAATACACTGCTGGTTTTCTAGTTAAGGCAGCCAAGCATATGACACACTGGGGAAACCACTACCTATGGTAACTAGCCAGTCACTCAAAGGTCAGTCCTACAATATGACTAATTGGGAGTTCTGTTTCATCTTCAAATACCAAAGGCAAAAATAGAAATCATGCCTATCAACAAGTCTGTAGTTCTTTCCTCTTTAATAGATTTGGTTATTCCCTTCCTTCCTTTCTATGGCAAGGGTTCTGATAACCAACAGCAAGGCACATGCTGATGAAAGTCACACGCTATTACAGGCTTGACCTCACTTCAAAGTACAATGTGATATACTTGCTACATACACTATTCTACATATGTATCAAATTACTGAAAAGCCTCAGGGTACTTGGTTCCAGTTACCTTTCTTGCTTAGTATCAGTTTGCTGCCTCTCTAGTCCCTTCTGAATTTTCCTCATGGGCTTAGCATCATTACTGAGATAATACGTATTCACAGGAATTTAAAAATCAAAATACACAGCAAGATTCAGAAAATAAACAGCCTTTCTGGTTAATGTAGTTAAAATACTTTTTTTTTTTTTTCCTTTAAAGTGCTGCAATTAGATAATTTGCTATTAAAAAAGCACAATGGAGTAACTTAAGATGGAATGTATCAGTTGATTTCCATACTGAATACTGCTTTTAAATATTCTCCTGGAGAAACTGGCTGCCCATGGCTTGGACTGGCATATACCTTGTGGGCTAGATGTCTGGGCCCAAAGAGTGGTGATGAGTGGAGTTAAATCCAGTAGGCAACCAGTCGCAGATCATGTTCCCCAAGGCTCAGTACCGGGGTCTGTTCTCTTTAGTGTCTTTATCCATGATGTGGAACAGGGGAATCGAGAGCATCCTCAGTAAGTTTTCAGATAACACGAAGTTGGGCAGAAGTGTAAATCTGCTTGAGAGTAGAAAGGCTCTAAAGAGGGAACTGGACAGGCTAGATCGATGGTCTGAGGCCAGTGGTATGAGGTTCAACAAGGCCAAGGGCTGGGTCCTACACTTGGGTCACAAAAACTCCGTGCAAGGCTACAGCCCTGGGGAAGAGTGGCTGGAAAGCTGTCCAGTGGAAAAGGACCTGGGAGTGCTGGTCAATAGCTGGCTGAATATGAGCCAGCAGTGTGCCAAGGTAGCCAAGAAGGCCAACAACATCCTGGCTTTTATCAGAAATAGCGTGGCCAGCAGGACTAGGGAAGTGATTGTTCCGCTGAACTCAGCAATCCTGAGGTTGCATCTTGAATATTGGGTTCAGTTTGGTGCCTCTCACTCTAAGAAGGACATTGAGGTGCTGGAGCATGTCCAGAGAAGCAACGAAGCTGGTGCAGGGTCTAGAGAACAAGCCTTGTGAGGAGCGACTGAGGGACCTGGGGTTGTCTAGGCTGGAGAAAAAGGAGGCTCGGGGGAGACCTTATCACGCTCCACAACTGGCTGAAAGGCGGTTGTAGCGCAGTGGGGGTCAGTCTCTTTTCGCAAGTAAAAAGTGATAGAACAAGAGGAAACAGCCTCAAGTTGTGCCAGGCGATGTTCGTGTTGAAAAAAAAAAAAAGTAACTTAGATCAACTATTGTATTACGGTCCTCAAAAAGAACAAGCAAAGCAGAACTCCCTTATGGTATGAGACTTACTGAAAATATCTGTGATAAAACTGAGAGCAGCAATTTTTCTGAACTTTTGCGATTTTGTTGTGTTGCAACCATGAAACCATCCAGAGAAAATTAATTGTAATAGGACGTGATAAGTATATCATAATATCACTGTCTTCATAAAACAAGTGTTTTCACTGTAATTGAGAACATTTTCCAAATAATTAATTTTTCACATCAAAGTTTTGTCTAAAATACCTTAAGTGCATTTTCCTTTATCAACTGAGTTTACATTGCTAAAAATACATGAATTCCATTCAGGAGAACACATAAAGTCTATGAGGACTTCAGTGAGGACTGAAAAAGAAGCACAGAACTGTTTTATACATTTATATACTGCACGATAGTTAGGCAATGAACTGTATCATACATTTAATGTTGCTTAGCATGATGACACTTTTATTCTGACTGGGATGAATGAAGGCTGTTGTAATAAAATAAAATAAGATTTACTTAAGTAGTACAAAACTACCACTGAGAAATTTTGAATGAGAAAGATAAACTATGTTTCATCTTGAATAATATTGAAGAATAAAATACATCAATATAACAGAAGTAACAATTCAATTTTCTTTTCAAATTGTGCTTTACTGATCTTACTATTAAATCATAGTTGTCAGGGCTTAAAGCTTGGTATTTTTTAACAACCTTTAGCAAGTTCCTGTTAATAAATTTTAAAAAATGCATATATATCAAATAGATCTCTGTTCATTTATGTAGTACGTAAGCCGATTCCTATGGAATTATATAAATGATGTGTTTTTTTTTCTAAAATGACCCAGAGAAACTAATAAAAGTTTCAGATTAATTTCTATGTCAAAGCAAAGATCTCTTAACAGTGTTACTGAGTTTATTATAAAGCTGTTAAACTGCATTCATTTATTACAGGTGGTTCCTTAGAGCTACTGTATGCAAAAATCCTACTAAGTCTGTTTTATTTTCTACATGTTACTGGCATTTAAAATTTAAATTTAAAGTATGAGTGCTGAGAAAGCTGGCAGATATTATTGCTGTGACACTGTCCATCTTTGAAAGGTCATGGAGAACAGGAGAGATGCCTGAGGACTGGAGTAAGGCAAGTGTCACTCCAGTCTTGAAAAGGGCAAGAGGGATGATCCAGGAAAATACAGACCAGTTAGTCTCACCTCCATCCCTGGAAAGCTGATGGAACAAATCATTCTGGATGCCATCTCAAAGCATGTGGAGGAAAAGAAGGTTATTGGGAGAGGTCAGCATGGATTCACCAATGGGAAATCATGCTTGACCAATCTCATAGCCTTCCATGATGTCATAACTGGCTGGTTAAATGAGGAGAGAGTAGTGGATGTCATCTACCTTGATGTCAGCAAGGCTTTTGACACTGTCAACCATATCGTCCTCATTAGGAAATTCATTAAGTGTGTGAAGGATTAGATGAGTGGACAGTGAGGTGGATTGAGAGCTGGTTGAGTGACAGAGCTCAGAGTGTTGTGATCAGTGGTGCAAGATCAAGGTAGCAGTGGTGTTCCCCAAGGGTCATTACTGGGTCCTATCTTATTTAACATATTCATCAATGACCTAGGCAACGGGACAGAGCGTATCCTCAGTGAGTTTGCTGACGATACAAAACTGGGAGGAGCAGAGACCTTATCAATGTCTGTAAGTATCTAAAGGGTGGGTGCAAGGAGAGTGGAGCCGAACTCTTTTCAGTGGTGCCCAGTGACAGGTCAAGGGGCAATGGGCATAAGCTGGAGGACAGGAGGTTCCATCTGAATATGAGGAAAAGCTTCTTTACTATGAGGGTGACAAAGCTTTGGAAAAGTCTGCCCAGAGAGGTTGTGGAGTCTCCTCCAAAATCAAAAACCCATCTGGATGCAGTCCTCTGTAATGTGCTCTCAGCAAACTTGCTTTGGTGGGGGGCTGGACAAGATGATCTCTAGAGGTCTCTTCCAACTCAAACGATTCTGGGATTCTCAAATGAGAAATTGAAGAGTTTCTCCTTTATCTCTTGAATTTCTGTTTGTATGTTAATTTTCTAAAATCTGTTCTCCACAAGGTTTTTTTATGATTCAGATATGGGGCACAAGGACACTGTATAATTTTGCCATGACTTTACAATCAACATCAGAAGACAAATTTTTAGAAATCAAGTTGTGAAAATTGTCATGAGTTATACTACTCACTGAAAAATAATGTATTTTCATTGTATAATTTTATAACTGAGCTTTACCTGTAGAGATTACTCTGTAGACAACAAACCGTTTTTATTTGCCCTGGTAATTCAAGAAGTGAACGTTTCTGAGTTTATGTATAATACATAAGACATACAAAAGTTCAAGGGACCTATTTGGGTACTAAAATTGAAACTAGACTCTCTTACTTGCTTCGTCATCTGAGTCTTTCTAGACCTAACACTAACTTTTATCATGAGAAGATCTATGGTGGCTAAAGTGACTAAAAACTGTAAAAAATCCTGCAAGCTAAAGCAGAATGAAAACAATTTAATTTTCTGAAGTAAAATAACCTATGTTAAATTTTGGCTTTTAGGCATATAATTTAGTTTGCTGTAGCCTTGTTGGTAGCACCTTGAAAGAGTGCAAATAAATGTGGGAAGATACATAGGTGGACAAAAGTGAGCATTTGTATATTTGAATTTCGTCCCAGCTCTGTATCAGAGAGAGTTCAGATTCTATATCCGAAGCAATAGCAGAGTAACATGTAATACCGAATAGACAAATACGCAGTGAATATATATTGAAGAGGAAGGGCTGCAACAATAGTGTACCCTGGAAAGACACACCCTAAACAACAGAGGTACTTAAAGTTGTTCATAAAAAGAGAGCTGAGCTACCCAGTGGACTTGAGAAGTATATTCTCATGCCAAAGGAAAGAATATGATCCTATGCTTGGAATTATACATTAATTTTGCATCTTTTAAGCCCCTAATCATGCAATCAGCTCATGCAAAGAGCTCCACTAAGTTAATGGTATTGCTCAAGAGCTTTTGGGATTGGAACCCTAATGAGCATTTTGCTGCTTTCTCACTCTTGAGGTGTGTGCAGCTAACTGGTGGTGTGACTGAGTCAACAAAAGAACGGTAACACCAATGAATCAAAGGAAATTGTTCTCATTACAATGTGAAGCTCGAGAAGTACTGGTTTCCAGAACAAATACTGTCCTCCAAAAAATATTGTCATTGAAACAATTGCCCTTTGTGGCCTAATAAAATCTGTGTAAAGAGAAACATCTGGCAGAATCATATAACCTACTGTAGTGTAACCTTTGGAATGAATGAATTAATTTTTTTTGTCATAAAGTGTTTTTCGGGCTTCTCCACATTTTATCCAGATTTAAATGTATCGGTGTGTTGCTTTATGTCATTTTATCATACTCAGCTTATATTTCCTTTAAAGTAATTTTCTTCTGCACCTAAGAAACCCTGGAAGATGGGATTAAAGAAAGTTCAGACAGGGTTTATCGAAGGTCTGACTTTGTGTGCAGTAGCACATTGAGTCACTAAGTGTTTTACAAGGCTTCCAATGTGTGGGGTCACTGAAGTGCAGGTGTCTCAGTGTTGAGAAGAAAGCTTACCTTACATTAAGTGATAGGAAAAATTATGTTCAGGGTCTTAACCTAGCATTTCTCCGTTTTACCCTTTATGTTTATAATGTAAGTAGTCCCCACTCCTTTTTACAGTCAGTGGAAAAAATGAGGCGTATTTCAGACTTAACGCCACTGGAATTGCATTGGATGCCACTGTAAAAAAAAAATAAATCTAGAAGTGGTACCTGAAATACAGATCTACACTGCAGATGTCTACCTTTGCTTCGATTAGTTGCACCGTGAGTGGTATACTTCACAATTGATGAAGAAATGAGATAAAGAGGTGACTTTGATATTTAACATTGTTGTGAAATGTACTCAGAAAGGTCACGGATTTTTCATCATGTGTCTACAGTTGCTGGCCACTTAAAAATATTTAGTTGCCACAGATTTTAAAGATACCAGAACATAAACCAGTAGAGATCTGAAGTGTTTATGCACAATAATAATATGGAATGTAAGTAATGTAGAATAATACAGACGCCGAAGAGATGCCGGATTAACTGACTGAATTTTATACCTATCTTCTCAGTGTTTCTAACGTGAGCCTGCAATCATCAGACTGCCCACTTCAGAAGCAGAGTCCGAACAGGAGTAGGACACCACAGGAGTAGGACACCTCTTGCTTATTCACCTCTGCTGTATGAGCCAATGTTGGGTGAATTAGACACTAGTTCATGATGCTAAGTACCAAGAGAAAAAAAATGCTGTTTATTTAAAAGACAGAATGATGGCTTGAGACAGGGGAGAGAAATCCAGAAATACTTCGATTCAAAATAATCTAGAAAGCCTAACAGAGCAACACTTTATGGATCCCTCTGTCCTGTCAATACCTGAGGACAAGAAACGTTAGTTACATCTGTTAAATGAAGGTAAAGGAGAATTATTCAGAGCAAAAGCACTGCACAATAATAGTAACTGACTCAGTAAGAAAAATATACTATACATAGTCAAACCTTTCACCCAAGGACAATATTTATAACGTGTAAATGAAAGAGCTGACATAACCAACACATATACAGACATTCCTCAATACAAAATTAATTTCAGTTCCGTGATATCCTTGAATATGTTTTTTAGTCTCCACCTCTTACAATTTTTTTTTCCAGAACAGCCTGTTTTAAAACTGAAACCACTACTCAAAATATATGAACATAAAAATTAAGATGCACAAAAACATTTTCTTAACTATGTTTTATAAAAGCTCATGTGTTCATCTTATCGATTGTATTTTAATTCAGTTAATAAATGTTATAAGCTGTGTTGTAGAAATTACACTTCTTGAGAGAAAGGAGAGGGAGTAAAATAACAATATTACATTATATGTAGTAGAACTCAATCCATTCAATTTTTTTAACAATGTAAGTCAGATCAGATGCTCCACCATTTACCTTCTCAATTAAATTTATCATCTGTTTTCCTTTCAGGCATGTTAAAAAAAAAAAAAAAATCCCTTCCTTGTGAACAAATCTTGAAGAACCATAGAAATTCCTCAGCATTAAAAAGGTTCATATAATAAAACATATCTTCACAATATTCATACGTGCCCAGATTCTAAATTATTTTTCAAGTGGTAAATGCCTTTCATTTGCTGCAGCTGGCAAAGAAGGAAGTGGATATATATTTTTTCATACTTACTCTATCAGTCTGCTCTGGGCTCTTCAGCCAGCCATGCAAGAAAATGAGTAAGCATGACATTGATAAAGCAGCTATGGTACTTTAAAGGTAAAAGAATCTCCACTAAACAACTTACATAGTGAAGACATGCTTCCGATTAGAATGCCGTAACATCATTCAAGGACATGCCAGTAGATTAAATCCTAATATGTAGATATATTATCTTTTTTTTGTTGTTTTGGTTTTTTTTTCTTTTTTTTTTCTTTTTTTGTTTGTTTGTTTTGTGTTGGGTTTTTTTATGTTTTTGTTGTGTTTTTTTTTCTCCATTAAAAATACAGTTTAATGCATGAAATTTTGTGCGCTTGCACTTTAAAAATGATTTTGAAATATATTCTCAGAAGAAAATCTAGTCTTCTGACAGCATTTCTCAATGTGATAGCATTCCTCAAAGTGATGTGTACATACTACATATTCAATGTATACAGAAGATAAAAGAAGTTTTAACAGCTGGTCCAAAGTCCATTTAAGTCAGCAGAAAGAATTCCATTAACTTGATGGGCTTCAGGGACAGAGCCCTCTCCCCGTATGTTTGTAATCTCGATAGCTACCCTATACAAACACCCCTATTCAAATCATTCTTCCTAGGCACATGAGTAAGTTCTTGAGGAGTTGTGCAGGGTGTTTTTGTTTTTTTTTCAATTAATGATAATTTGACCTTAATCATCCCAGTAATCACCCTACTCCCAATCTTAGAAGACCTAAGAAATATTTTGAAGTAAGTGAAGTAGTGTGTGAATACATGTGTTACTGGTGTCGTTGGTAATTGTAAATGCTTCTAGCAGTATCTGGCATTCTGTTCAAGCATGTTGTATCAACTGATGGAATTTCATCTGAGTCTGAAAAAGTTTGAGGTGAAAACAGATACTGCTTTTTCAGTAACTGAATGATTTTAAAGCTAATTTTGTCATGCTTTGAGTATTATTTATTAAGAACATTGGAGTACTTGAGACATTTAAAAATTAAGGTACTTATGTTCTTAAGAATTTGTTGGATTATGTTTACTGTTACTGTATTTGTTATGTCTTGGCATCAAGAACATGACTGCATGACAGAGAAATGAGAAAAGGAGAATACATACTTAAGGATGTTTCAATGTGAAAAAAAATCCGAGTATGATATTGAAAATGCTGTCTGAAAGCCGCACCTATGCTTTATGATTTACCTATTGTAGAGAAATTCTAGAAATACAAATTTTGTGAATTCAAGATGTTTCCTTTAAAATGCCTGATACAGAGCAGTAATTTCAGATGAGAGATGTTATGTTAGCTTGGGTTTATAAAGTACAGAGCAAATAATAAATAGAATCTGTCTAGTAAAGTGATTTAACTAAATAGTGTGGTGGGCTTTCAGAAGCAATTCTGATAATTGCTTTGGTGTTTTCTGACAAGAGTGAGAAACAGGTGTAGAAGTTTAGACATCTAGCTTTACAAAGTAGTTGCCACCCATTGATTAATTGTTTACATCCATGGCTGACTCTGCAAAGCACAGCAGAGCAGGAATTCCAAATGACAGCAATAAAACAACCGACATAATGTTATTAGTTAATGAGAGAAATTTCAATCCGGTATTGCAATAATTAATGCATAAGGGAGCACTGACAGTTGCTGTTGGAATGCAAAACAGAACAGCTTCTGACGCACAATCAATTTACCGTCATTGGATTTTCCGGGCAATTTGCAGACGTTTTGTTACACTCTTAAGGCCTTGCAGGGATTCATTTATTGGCCATGTGAGTGAACATGAACTGTATTAATATGACATCGAGTAGTAATAAAGTTTTACAAATCAGCTTCGGTAATATGAATCGTAGGTATTCAGGTCGAAGACAGTCACTTGTTTGTGCAAGATTGGCCTCTATATTTAATCACGACCTAGCAGCCACTTGTGGGCATCCAATTATAGATAATAACCTGACTAAGTTGCTAAGTTCACATCAAAATAGGAACATAATAATACATTTAACTTAAAAAAAAAAAGTGGTCCTTGACCATGTACTCAGACTACAAGAATCTTAATGATATTTCATTTTTATGCTAGCCACAAAAATATTCCTGTTTAATTATAGTGTGAACTTATCCATTTTTTAGATGCATATCATAACTACTGATATACGTGAATGGTTCTGAATAGCATTTTTAGAAGTGTTTTAATAGTGCAAAGAGCTGAGAATCAGCTCATCTAATTATAGATGTTTTCAGCCTAGGTTTCTCCAGCTGAGGTAGTAATTTTTACAGCTGGGGAGAGAAATGGAAATCTGCAGGTCACATCTGATCTATTCTATATTAGTTGTACACTTTGGAGTGGGAGGAATCACACGGGAGTATATTTCACTCTGTAAAGAGAGGCTATACAACTAACCCATATCTTGATGTTTACACTGACAGTATTAGGGGAGAGAAAGATTCCTTATAAGTTAAAAGTTCAGCACAAAAGCTTTGGAAATTGAGGCATCCTCAGCCTGAAATTCAAAGTCCTGTATGAGGTAAAGCTACCATGTTCCTTATTAGTGAAAAAGAAAAGACATGTGAAAAAAAAAAAGCGGGGGGGGAATGTGGAAGGGATGTAGAAGTATGCACAGTAATTTTATGCCAGCTTGTGGAGGAGTTATGTGTATTTGTGATCCCTCTTCATACCAAAGTCCTGTAAATAGGCAGTTAGAGGGAGGAGAAAGTTTTTGAAACTCATGATTCTCCTGACCCAGAGCCTTTCATATGCCAAATCTTAATCCTTTTGCCCAGAAATGAATTAAGACCAAAACTGCTCTCTAGTCTTGAAGATTTCTGCAGAGGTTCTTTAAGTTTCATGTAAGTCTCCCTGTCCTGCTAGCTCCGAAACTTATTTTTCTCTAAACTAAATCCCCACAACTCATCTTAATCCCCTTTCTCTCAGACCACCGCAAATTGCATCCTGTCTGAGACTCCAAGTCTGTCTAGTCTCCCAGACTTTATCCACACCAAGTCCCTCAGCGTGTTCTGTCTTGAGACCTTATTCCACTTTCTTGTGAGCCCTCTAATACATCACAGGGCTTCCCTGTTCCTCCACATCCATACCCTGCCTGTGCTGATTGCTCACTCCAGAACCATCAGCAGGGCTGCTCAAGTCCTCCTGACCCTTGTGCTGCCAGGATCCATGTCTGCACCCCCGTACATTGCAGCTCCTCCATTGGTGTAGCCACTGAAAAAATGATCCCTAGTTTGGTTATTTCAGCTGTGATTTTGGAGCAGGTAAGGAATACAGAACTATTAGGGAGAGACAGTAAAACATCTGGGTGACCCATGGTCCAATCAGCCCCATAATCATCTTCGCATGATAAATGACATGAATAAGATAGAGGACCATCAAATATTAACAGTCAAAAATTCTTTCTCATTTCTTTACTCAAGTATTACTTGCATTCACTTAACTGAGATTCTTATACCTGAAAATCATGAAAGCTTCACTGCCACCTAACACAAAACTTTAAACAAGAAACACTAGTCTTTTAACAAGAGCCTGTGAACTGGTATCTTTCGGACAGAGAAGCATTTAATCCTTTTTTGCTTGTTTGGGTTTTTTTTTTCATTTGTAACGCTTAAGTGTTCATCTGCAGGAGTAACAAAGGTTCCTTGCAACTTGTTGAGATCTCATTTCCATTACAGAAAACTGTTTTTCAGTGTTTTGGTAGGTGGAACAGTTTCAGTGGAAAATGCCTTCCAGTGGCGGTTTGCATATTCCACAGGCACCTTGAAGAAAAACTTTTGACAAGGAACCCATCAAGTGTCCTTGAGTTAACCTGTTTTTGGTCTAATTTTCTGCAGGCCTACTGCAGTCTCTAGGGGTGACTACTTTGCTACCTCTTTATTGACCTGTCTTCCAAACTCCTCACTATCTTATGATTATCCCTACCAAACAGTTCATTTGTCAAACAGCCAGGCTATCAGACTGCTGAGCTCAGGTAGACCCCTGGCTCTGTACTTGCTGGACCATTTGCTAGCCCACCTATCAACCTCAGTTTTTCATCTCCCTTGACTGCCACCAACAGTCAACACTTCCTCCTAACATTTTCTTCCTGTCTCTGCATGATCTTGTGGATCACCAGAATTCTCTCCTGGTTTGTCACAAGGGTACTGAGCACATCAACCAGCTCAAGAAGTCAGAAAACTGTGGTCTGTGAAACAAAGACAGCATTATGTTTTCGAGATAGATTCACTCACCATTTTGTAGATTACAGAAAACAACAGACAAAACTAGACAGCTTTTGTCTAGCTTGCTTTTTAAAATCTCACTGATGGGTACTCTGCACCCTTATAAGGTGTTCCCCTCACAGATGTTCTGGACCACAGCTGTCACTTCTAGTAAGCTTCTCCTCTATGTCTACATTAGTCTCCCTTTCCGTAGTTAAAACTTATTATTACTTGTACTACTCACAGTGGACATGAAGAATAGTTTATTCTGTTCCTCTGCAATTGCCTTCAATTATGTCTTTCCTCAGTTTTAGGATGGATTCAACTTATATTACTTATATTTTTCATTAAAAACCATGTTTGAATCACCACCTCTGATGAATTTTGGGTTTGTGCCTTCTATTCCTTCTAGACCATACATGTTCTTTTGGAATTCTGATACCAAAATCAAATATAATATTCCAGGGAAAAATGCCTTAAAGCAAACTACAGCAGAAAGATTCATTACATATTTTATAGGCTATGCTTTCTTTTTTTTGTGTGTGTGTACACCAACAGCATAGTCTTTTCCTTTCCCACATGGCATAGAAGACTCATGTTCAACTTGGTATCCACTAAAGCCCCCAGATGTTTTCTTTCCCAGTAGGCAGTTATTCTGGAACCTGGATTTGTGCCATTGACCACTTCTGCCTGAATGTAGTATTTTTTCACTTTTCTGTGGGGAAATTCATCGTGTTTTTGCAGAACGTGTAACCAATACGCAGTGATCATTTTGAATTTTACTTCTGTCAGCAAGCTTGGCAACACCTTCACATTTCATCATTTCACATTTCTTAAAACTATCATTTTATCATACTGCTTGTTAAGGAAAACATTGATTAAGCCAACAGTAGATCCTCAGGAATCTCAAATCAGTATATACTCGTTAACAGGAAACCATTGACATCTCTCTGAACATAGTTTTCCAGCTGGTTTTGCATATAGGAGTAACTCAATTTAGACCATTTTTAGTCAACTGATGAGAACATTATGTTAGTAGCAGGAGCTTTGCTAGCGCTTCTTTTGCCTACTAAACAAGTAAAATCTTGGTTTACTCTCTCTCTATCTCACATACCCCCACACACCTACCTACAGCCCTCCACCTCCGCTTATGGAAATAGTTTTTGAAAGATTGTTTTGGCTCTTAGTGATCATCCCTTTTGCTGAAACTTGCAGTCTTTTTCTGTCCTAGTATATTCCAGTGTTTTTCTAGAAATAAAAAGCAGACTAACTGATACATAGTTTTCCAGCTTTTTACTTTCCCTTTTTTAAGGATAGGTAGGTAACTTGTTTGATTTTTTCCAATGTTCCAGAATCCCATTCATCATCCGAGAGTTTTTCAAGTGCTTCTGAAATTGCTTCAGCAAATACTCTAAAATCCCTGAATTTCATCATGTCTGGATGATTTAAAGCCAACTAACTTATATTTTTATTCTCTAACCTGTTTCCTTTTTTTTTTTTTCCTATCTTAAATGCTTTGTTGTTTGTGTTAATTCCATTATCTCTCCTGATTGCATCTAACCTTTTTAGTAAAGACTGAAGCAGTAAATGCATGAAATGTTTAGGATTTTGTTGGTGACGTGACTTGATAGCTTTCTCCCTCTTCAGCAGTGGACCAGCTTTTTCCTTTGTCTTCCTCTTGCAACTAATGTACTTACTGATCTTTGTTTATCTTGCATGTTCCTTGCTGATTGCTTCACACTTTGTACCTTCACTTTTCTTAGTCTGTCTTTCCATGTTCCTGGTGCTGTTATTTTGTTCTTTACCTTAGTGATTTGAGTAGTACTCATTTTCTGTACATATTCTTCTTGTGTCTGGAGTAATCACTTTGTGATTTTACAAAGTTGGTCTCAGACAGTTTCCATCTTTATTCTGTGTTATATACTGTACAGTCACATTTTACATAGAATTTCTTAAAGGAAGTTCTTCACCAATTTTTTTTCCTAGAGGATCTTGCCATTTCTGAGTTTCCTAAAGTATTTTTTTTTCTTTATGTCTTTTGTATTTATTTTATTATTCTTCCTCCTTCCCATCCTAAAATTTGAAAATGCTGTGATTCTGTGGACACTCACCGAAATCTCTTACAATCTGTATTCCTCCATAAGGTCTAGGTCTTGCTTTCTGTTTTGTGTACCAAAGTGTTATCAATCTATGCAAAGAAACTGTTTTATAGTTTACATTTCACTATATTCCTTTCTCCCCAAAAACAGTTAGAGATCAGACTTATCTCTGGTTCTGTATTTCAAGCAATATTTCTTAGATACTTCTAAGAATTGTTATCTGTTCCATCTTTCTGTTTTGCCACTAGTGCAATAGCCTCCCACCTTCCTTTCCTCTTTGTTAGACAAGATAATACATAACAGAATAAAAAATCAATAACAGAAAACACCATAGTGACATACGACAAGTCATATACTTTTATCTACTTTTTAAATATCAACAAAGATGTAATATTAATGATGTTTCAGACTAATGGTTTTGTATAGTTGTAAGAGTAGCTAGAATATTTATGACACTTAATGTATGAGACATGCTGATCAAATAGTAAATAATCCTCACAGCCTCCTTCTCATGCAAGTAAGTATATTATCCTGACAGTGCAAAGCAATAGAAATAGGGGGAATTACAGGACTTCTCCAAGTCTTCACAGCTAGTTAGCCTCTGGTCAATTTGCTGTTCCTGGAAATTGAGACTTCTTGATTTCCAATAATATGCAATGATCCAATCTACCTTGCATTACTGTGGGAAATATTAAATATTTTACTTCTATTTCCATATCCTCAGTTCTAAGTAGCATATCATATATTTCAAGCTATTATCTCAGAAGACAGGTTCCCACTATGATGTAACTATATTGCAGTATCATGAAACATTCTGTACAATAGCCTATCATAACAGCATATATGATAAGAGTACCTACTATTTTTGTATGGAGTCTGCTAGTATTTCTGTTACTGAAACACAAACGGAACATGTAGCAAAACTTGAAAATGAAGCCAGTTTTGCATGATCCAAAAACCTCCTTGTTTTGTTGGAGGTAGTTTTTTTTCACAAAGTGCTGTTGCTTTCTGTTAACACAAATCTAATAGATCCAGTCTTAGATTAGATAGCTTTTGATAGCTTAAACAGTCTAACCTGCTCACTCAATGAAATGCACAGTTCAAAGTGCCATTTAATTGCTCACCGTGCTGTAACTGTGACTGACAAGTGATTTGTGTGTTGTATTGTTTATTACAGTAAGAACTGGAATTTTTGCTCAGATTTTAGTATTTGACATTCAGTGAAAGTAAAGCTTCTAAGCCTGTAAGTAATTCTTAAAACATTGGCTCAAGAATCTAAGTCCAGAGAAGCAACTAAACACCAACCACCAACCACCATGGGTTCAGGCTTCTTTCCCATACTGAGATCTGACAGACAAATTTCAGTGTGATATATGAGAGCCTGCTGGAGCATATTTTCTGTATCAACCCATAAACTGGCAGACATTCTTCATAGAAGTACATGAATAGGTTTAATGTGTACAGCTGAGAAATGACTTTGATGTAATGCCAGGAAGAAGTCAAATTGTATTGAACAGTAATGTTTTTGGGTGATTCGTACACAAACTTTTCTTCGATAGCGAATAACAGAAGTTGGAAAAAGATTTATTGTCTACATTCAGAACTGTAATCTGAAAATCCACCGTTTAGCCGGTACCTAACTCAGTTTTTAAAGTCCCAGAGGAATTAAGTACGCTCAAAAATCTGTACTTACGTAAATATATAGAAACACTTCAATTTCTAATATTTTTAAAGCTTTTGATCCATTTCTAGTGGTGTACATGAATTAGAGGTCCCTGTGCCTAAACCCTTTGGATCCTAGTTCTCACAAAGTGCGCAGGATTACGCTCACTATGAAATACTGTAGCAGCCCTGGCTTTTCTTGGAGGCTCGCATGGAACCAATAGTCTTATTTTTTTGTACTAATTTATAACCCTGAATGGAATATAGGACCAGGTACACGTGCTTTCTACCTGAAGGAATTAGTTAGGTTTCTTTGAGTGTTTTTGGCTCATTCAGCATGATAATGCAGAAACTCAAACAGCTTTGAAAATTTTTCAAACATCATTCTCCAAAAATAGAAAATAGGAAAGACCTGCATGCTAAATAAAAGAACAATACTGTTCTCACTATTAATCCAAATAATTGATTTCCTTCAGATAAACATACTTAACACATTATTTGAAAATGCAGTAGTTTTTCTTGTCAGGATTTGATCCAGGTTCTCTTTGGCTAGCATTCCATGCTCAGTTTTTTGTTCCTGGGAAGAAGTAATCACTGAGTTCCACTAACACACAACATGAATGAATTTCCTGTGTGTTTCACAGTCAGACAACTGTACAGCACAATAAAAAAAGATCAAGGGCCGGTAACATCAATAAACAATGACTTCCTTATCACCATGAACAGTATGAGATTTCCAAGCTCATTCTCCCCTCTGGCCTTTGAGATCAAAGATCAACAAATGATTATGTGATAAAGCAGAAGTAGATGATCCAACCCAGCAGTGGCCTGTGTTGTTTTTCTCAGAGGAGCTTAAAAACTGTTACTGGGTGATTTCTCTTCTGGTGTGAAAAGCGTTATCTGTGGAGCATCAGTGGCCATTTATTCTGTCCCATGCTGTACAGCAGGCCACTGTGTGAGATAGATGGATACCTTGGCTACACTTACCCATTAACAATGCATTACGCTGTGTGTTATTTTCAACTAACTGATGCTCATAACTAACTGCCAGAATATCTTTGGGATGTTAGCTTTTAAATAATAAATAATCTTCCTCAAGCAAGATAGAAGTGATTATCAAAAAAAGGAAATACTCTGAAGAATACTTTCTGTCTTGCACTGAAAGCAGAAATCTCTGCTGGCCAAAGTAACACTAAAACTCAATGTTGTCTTTGGATTCTTGCTAAGTTAGAAAAACCAGATAACATCACTTTACAAAAATGTTTTCTTTCACTTTTAGAATGCTAGGGCTGCGCTTCAAAATCTGTATATCTGGCTCAACTTAGTGTACAAGCATTATTGAAAAGTTGGTGTTATTATTTAATGATTAGTGGCTTCCTACCTTCGAGTCTTGCTCTTCTGGGTGTTTTGATTATGGTCCTTATTAGGGAGATGAATCGAGTTTATTTTTCGGGACAAGGAATTGCTGCATACCTGGATTTTATCCCAGCGTAAAGTCAGGGAATGATCTAGTCATGCTGCCAGACCCAGGAAAAAGTAATTCTGGACTCTTAATGCACATCAGGAAAAAGATACTCAGAATTCTTAATTGTATGTGGATTTTTTAGAAATAAAGATATAGGTCAGAAAGTCATTTCAAGTTGGACTTCAATGAAAATAATTGTTTACTAGAAAGGATACCTTAAATAAAGTCAGCACAGTAAAACTGTTTTTTCACTACAGTATTTATTTTCCATTTTCCAGTTATCTATGGGATGAATCAGAAAAAAAATCATACCACTGTGGTGTAATTTAGGAAAAATGTATCGAAATAACACTGTGCTGCATCCTTACTTTGGGAACGGAATACAGGTATTACTAAGTTCTTAAATGGGTAGCAACTGATCTGTATATCAAACAATACACATTCATTAAAGTTAAAAATATATATTACTAGTAGATATGTAATTATGTAATTACAAAACACTAAACCTTCTAGGGTATGTTTAATAATTTATCACTGAGTCAGCTACACTTAATAGGATATCAGTAAGAGCTTTCTCTGCCCTTCCGCCAATGCTAACTGATGTTTCAGGGTTTGACTGAATAAATCATCAGTGGTAGCATATCTTGTTAGTGCCAGGCAAAATTAGTACAGTCAGCAGGAGCAGATTTTACCAGGTGCTTTTTTTCCCATAAGATTCGTGAGTTTTGGGGAATCTTTGCTGAAAGGAATTCGTGTATGTGATGGGTAAACCTTTTAGGCTTCATCATGAGTCGACATATAATCAGGTCAGACAGAAATTTACATTTCATAATTGTGTTATTTGCACTTGAAGGCCCTTGAAAAATTAATCTAACACTCAAAGGTTCCCAAACAGCAGAGAATCTTATAGTAAAATATTTTTCCTGTTTTGTCCTTTCCATACATTAATTCAAAGAAAGTATCTTTGAGGCAATTGAAAACCCATGTGGTAAGTAAACTCAGTACTATATTCACCTAGCACTAAAGCTCATGGAATATGCAAACCCTATGAGTGAGATTAATCTTTTCTCATTTTAGCCACCTATAAAGTAGCTTAAACAGTATCTAATCTTTTGCCTCATTTAGGCTTAGCATAGTTTATGAAGAAAGAAGAACTTCAGAGTGCAATTCATCCCATCCTAAGGTGGATAGCTGCCATAATCAGGATGAATTGCCTTGCAAAGTTATCTGTCTGAGAGTCTAAGTGGGAACTATGTCTTACACCGATAAAGCATCTTTTTAATTAGTCAGTAATCTTAGATTTGCCTCAGGGATAAAATATGAGGAAGTGCCTATCTGAATGCACTGATTATCCAAATAGCTAGGGTAGGTAAAGTATTTGACTTTTAGATGGCTAAAGTAAGGTGAAATTAATCCTACTTTATATTTTAGAAAGATGACACTTTGGCAGGAATTATCTCATTATTATAATACTACAAATTATCGTTCTTAAACATATAGAAAAGAGAAAATATTATTCAGTTTATTTCCCCTGTCTCAGAACATCATTAAGGAAAAATACAATTGCTTTTGTTATCTTACATACCTATATAAACTAAGACATCCGGGAATAATATAAAAACAACAATACTCACTTATTTGCTTATTTATGATTGAAGACTATAGATTTGGTGGGATTACAGCAGCAAGTTATTAATGATGTATAAAGTACTGCATCAACAGCAAGACAGAATGAAGCCAGAACTTTGCAATTTTTAAAAGTGTTATTATTTGTTGTGGATTTAGAAAAGCTGAAACCAGTAAAGCCCAAGAAGCAAGGAACATTCTATTTGAAAGAGAAAATAAAAGAAAAATAATACAATTTTTCTTTTGTATAGATTTTTCTTTGACCTTCTTTCCATTATTCCTCTGAGACCGTTTTTCGTATGTGCCATTTTTAAAGATATATGACTGTAATATGAGTATTCACAGACCTGTATGTGCTCAGTGAAATGGTTTATATTATGGTGCATATTTTTCACAAAAAAAAAAAATAGTTCTAGGTACCGTCTTTTCTCTTGTAGATGAAAGTTTTCTAAGCCCCATATTTGCAGTTGATCCATAGTGGTTCTTACCATGCTACTTTTTCCATAGTTCCTAAATGACCAATGATTATTGCTCATGCCATATAGAAAGTCAGTTAATTTATGCAGCTAAACCAAACCAAGCAGAAAGATGTCAAGTGAAAAAAAAAAAAAAAAGGAAGAAAAAAAATCCTCATTATAGGAATAAATCAGAAAATCTAAGAAATAGTTATTTAAAGAATATTCTGATGCTCAGCTTCAGATAAGTGATGCTCATTGCAGCTTCAGAAGCACACTTCGGTGCTATTCATTGCACACGTGCTCTGTTCTTGAGCCTCTGAGCATGTGACAAGCCACGTATTCACTACAGTACAGCGTTAAGGTATACTAAAGTATATTAATTGTATTATCTCCCAGCTAGAGGAGAAAGCAATCCCTTCTGTGCCATTTGCTTCAAGTCAAATGACAGCTTTCTGAAGGCAATTTCCTGTCCTCAAGGAGAGCCCTTCATCAGCAGTCAGGCTGCTTTGAGGAGTCTTCTTAAACCACTGATAACATTATACAGGAGTCTTTAAGAAAAAGCAGGATGACCCTGTATCTCTGCCATAAATGTCATCCCACGAAGGGCCACTAATAGAGAGAGGAATTTAATTCTCACAAGAGAACATTCCTGTAGTGTTTAATGTGCACAAACTTCTGATATGAACTTCTGGTCACAGAATAAACTATCTGGGCACTTTTGAGAGTCTCAGGAGACTGAGAAGTTCCTTGGCTGTTCACGTTCCTCTTGTTGTCACAGTAGTTTATTTGCTAATTTGCTAAGTTCCTACATACTTGCGATATTAGAAGACAGTGTTTTGTTATTTTCTAAACAGGTGGTTTTCATGGTCATGACGAAAGCTTTTACATGCTTTGCATGTCCTACGTTCAGAGTAACAGTCTGTTCAAGAGCTGCAGTTACTCCCTCATCCCTTGGGATTAAAGTAGGACTAATCTACATGGCTTTATTGTAAGAGAAGCATACCATTGGAACTGAAATGGAAGTTTTCTTTCCTTGGATGGTCACAGCAGATGAGTGTTCTCGTTTTTCCTTCCCCCACCCTGTTCTCTGTGGACTTCTATCTGGAGAAGAGTTGTGGTTACGTCCATTTTGTTCACTGCTAGGCAAGTGGCCAGTTCAGGAAATAGATTAGTATGTGATCTTCTTAGGAAACTGGATTTGGCAGACGATTAAAAGGTATCTGCTAAATTGAGTGGAGAATAGAGCTACTGCTTTCAATCTTTAGTAGATGGCACACAACTTTTATTGCTTTTCTCTCCTGTACCTCTTTTATCTCTTTTAATCTCTGTTAGTAGACGGTGAGAAAGCCCCATCAGCAGTTCTGGAACCAAGTATAAAATTTAGAAGTGAGACAAAAGATGCACAAGAGGGAGAGAACATTACAGCACCGTCTTCGAGGTCAGAGAACTAAGTCAGGTTGCCCATAACAGGATATGTTAGCTATATTGGCATTGCTAACCACTCAGATCTAGAGAGGTGTTATCAGACTGCAGGCCAAATAGTACAGTGTGGCTTGTGTGCATATCACTTAGGACTATGTCCTTCTAGAGCAGAATGACACATCCTTTTCATGTCCCAATTGGCTATGTGTGCACTCTTGATTTTACTTGATGCTTTTTTATCGTGCATTTTTTCAGTCTGCAGTAGTATGAAGGATACACCGCACCCAAAAAATGAACCCAAGGTGCTGTCGTATATGCCCAGGAGTGTCAGAAGGATAAAGGGAATGAGAAGCTTTCTGGAGCAATATTGGAAGAATGTGGAAAATGCCAAAGCTGACAGTTTCAGCTATACTTTTTTTTATTTGGAGTGGTCCCTGTGGTAGACCTGTCTATAGAATCACACAGGTTATCTTGGAAAGAACTAGTAGGAGCAATATGAAAAAAGTCTGGGACTGAGCTATTAGTTATGGGTCCAGTGGTCAATATGCAGATATAAAAGAAAGTGCATACACATTTATCTTGTGTGACTATTAGGTCAACATTAAACTGAGTGTAGCCATCTAAAATAAATGGGACATCACTTCCAACTTGACTTTAAGTTTCATTATTTTCACTAGAAATTTGTTCTATGTTATAGATTGCATTCAAACAGTTGAAGTTAGATGACTACACCATTTTTAAAACGTGTCTAATTGCAAGAAAATAATCTCTGGACATACAGATCCTTGGAGGAGACAGAGTTGGGGTTAATTTTCTACAGTGGAAATTCAGATACAGCTGTTACAGGTCACTGATAAGGAAGTTATAATTAAATTTGTAACTATGATAATCAAGCTGTACAGGTGAAATAGCAAAACTGATGATGACTAGTTTAAGAGAGTGGATTGTTGAGGTTGTCGCCATCAGCTCACTCAACAGAAAATTAAGTTAAAGAGGCACGTTTTTGGCATGATTCATCTCCCCATAAATATTTTGGCATGATTCATCTTCCCATAAACATCTAAAATAAGCCAAATGAATCATGCCTTAAACATCCCCATAACATATCTATTCTGGAAAAAAAGAAAATACGTTATTTAGCTGAGATGAATCACCACCCTGTATGCTTGTGCGATAGCTGTGATCCTTTCCCTGTCTTCTTCCTGGCAGGTCTTGGCTTTAGCATTGCCATTTAGTAAACATCACTGCTTTCATCAGTATTGGCATGCATACATTCAAATATGAACTGAACAGTATAAACTGGAAGGCTCAATATAATGAGCCTTACACTTTGTATTGCAGAAGTACAGCGTATATTAATAGCTGACATCACAGTATATGTTACTCTAGGAGTATAATCATATAAATCAGATTCTCATGCAGAGTCATTACAAAATGCAGGAAAGGGCAAAATGTTCTCTCATGTCCTACCAGGTTCCACTGGAAATAGTGAATTTTGCTCGGGCCCAGCTATCACCAATGCTGATCAAACTTAGCTTAATTTCAGTTACTGGGAATAGAAAGACAACATATTTAGAAGCCATATACAAGAACATACCAAGTTAATAAGTAACAATGAAGCTGTATTTACTGGGGACTAGTTGGGTCAAACTATTCTAATTTCCCTGTATGGAAATGGAACTAAAATGTGGGTGTGTGAGTAGCACAGATTTTAAGTCACTTGCTTTCCTAAGTCTTTCTTTGTGCTATTCAACGTGCAATTCTCATAAGCAAGTAGAGGATTGTCTTGATTAAATTCCCACTAAGCAGATGCAAAACTGTTTGGAAACCTGCATTTGATTGGTTAGCAAGTGTTCATGGTCCGAATAGAAATACAATTCACTTGTGGTCCTTGGGCAAGTACAGCCACCATTTTCACTGCTGTGTTGAGTGGTGAAATAGTGTGATCTCAACAAGTGAGGGAGAGCAGTCAGAGCTCATGCAGAGGCTGGAAAATAGAGCTAGAATTCAAAATAAGAGGATGACATTTGATGGAGACATATGCAGATTCTGCATTTAGGTGGGAATAAGATGAGTTGAAGATTGGAGAAGGACAGGCTCAGCAGTTATTTTATTGAAATGATGTAGAGAGCTTAGTAATTCCCAAGGTAAATGTGAGTTAGGAGAGCGATGCTATTCCAAAATAGGTTAATGAAACATTTTTTAAGTACTTAGGCACAGTTATACATGAATTTGCAACTCCTAAACGTATAGCTTGCCCACCTAAGCATATAATTTGGGCAATTTAGATTTCCATTTGGAAGTCTTTGGGCTTAAGTTTTGACAACATAGAAGCAGAATGGACCCTCTTTGTGACTGAAAGAAGTGGGACTGTTCATTTTAATAAAAAGAAGAGAAAAGAAATTTATAACAGTTTTCAGAAGTAAGATTCATCCCCTAGCTTCTCTGAACTAATCACCCTCTTTCTCTGTATAAAGAGGAGAAAAGCAGCATGATTCATCTTATTTCCATGTGGACACCTAAACTAGGTTAGATGAATCATGCCACCATCCTCTCTACTGATTAGCTAAGATACAGACTCATCTACTTTGGAGACGCATTTGGTCTTTGGAAATGTCTACAGTTGGGTAGGGAGGATCTGATCTGAAATACCTATGATCTATATCAGACTCTCACCATGGTATCGGCCTTGTTGGCCTTCCCCCTTATTCTTACTCATAGACACTCAACCCTATTGTCTCCATCATTGAGCTCTAGACAATCAAAATGCTTTATAACATAGGGGACTACCTCACCACTCTCCTTCCTTGCCTATCCCTTCTGAATACTTTGTAGCCGTCCATCACAGCATTCCAGTTGTGCAAGTCATCCAACCATATTTCCTTGTCTAGAACTTGATGAGTTATGTCACGTAGGCAGATATCATGCACTGAGTCTTATTATAGGCCATTCAGCCAGGATGAATAGGTAGAAGAAATATTCTGTAAGCAGTTGGGAGAAGTCTCATAATCCTTACCACTTGTTCTTAAGGGGGACTTCAATTTAACAGATTTCTGCTGGAAAAAAAATACAGCAGAGAGGAAACAGTCCAGGAGGTTCCTGGAGTATGTGGAAGATAATTTCCTGACACAGCTGGTGAGTAAGCCAACTAGGGAAGGCTCTCTGCTGAACCTGTTTTTCACAAACAGACAACTTGTGGGCAATGTGATAATCTGGAGGTTGTCTTGGACATAATGATCATGAAATTATAGTTTTCAGTTCTCAGAGAAGTAAGGAGAGGGGTCAGAAGAACTGCTGCCTTGGACTTCCAGAGGATAGACTTTGGCCTGTTAGGGGCAGGGCTGACAAGAGTCCTTTGGGAGGCCATCCTGAAGGGCAGGGGAATCCATGAAGGCTGGACATCCTTAAAGAGGGGACTGTTAAGGGTGCAGGAGCTGGCTGTCCCCATGTCCTGAAAGATAAACCAGTGGTGAATACGACCAACCTGGCTGAATGGAGAGCTTTGATTTGAATTTACGGGAAAAAAAGAGAGAGTTTCTGACCTTTGGAAGAAAGGGCACACAACTCAGGAGGACTACAAGGATGTTGTGTAGCTATGCAGGGAGAAAACTGGAACTTAATCTGGCCTCTACTGTAAAAGACAATAGAAAATGTTTCTAGAAATACATTAACAGCAAAAGGAGGGCTAAGGATAATCTTCATCCTCTATTGGATTCAGGGAGAAATGTAGTGACCAAGAATGAGGAAAAGGCTGAGATACTTAATGCCTTCTTTGCCTCAGTCTTCGATAGTAAGACCAGGTGTCCTCTGAGTGCTCAGACCCCTGAGCTGGAAGATAAGGACCAGGAGCAGAATCAAGCCCCATAATCCAAAAAGAAATAGTCAGTGACCTACTACAACACTTAGACACACACGTTTCTAGAGCCAGATGGGATCTGCCGAAGGATACTGAGGGAGCTGGTGGAAAAGCTCACCAAGCCCCTTTCCATCGTTTATCAGCAGTCTTGTCTATCTGAGGAGCTTCCCATTGACTGGTGTTTAGCAAATGTGATGCCCGTCTACAAGAAGTGCTGGAAGGAGGATCTAGGGAACTACAGGTCTATCAGTCTGACCTCAGTGGCGGAGAAGATTAAGGAGTGAATCATCTTGAATGCCATCATGTAGCACATACAGGGCAACCAGGTGATCAGGCCCAGTTAGCATGAGTTTATGAAAGGCAGGTTCTGCTTGATTAACCTGATCTCCTTCTATGACAAGATGACCCACCTTATGGATGAGGGAAAGGCTGTGGATGTTGTCTACCTGGACTTCAGTAAAGCTTTTGGCACTGTTTCCCACAGCATTCTCCTGAAGAAACTGGCTACTTACGGATTGAATGGAAGCTGTGCCTTGGATACTGGCTTCAGTTTTGAGCCTTTCAGTATAAGAAGGACATTGAGATACTGGAGTGTGTCCAAAGAGGACAACTAAGCTGCTGAGGGATCTAGAGCACAAGTCTTACAAGGACCAGTGGAAAAAACTGGGGGATGTTTTTTTTGCCTGGAGAAGAGGAGGCTCAGGGGAGACCTCATTGCTGTCTATAACTACCTGAAAGGAGGTTTTAGCGAGGTGAGCATTGATCTCTTCTCCCAAGTAACAAGCAATAAAACAAGAGGAAATGGCCTCAAGTTGCACCAAGGTAGTTTTAGATTGAATCTTAGGAAATATTTCTTCACCAAAAGGGTTGTCAAGCACTGGAACAAGCTGCCCAGGGTGGTTGAGTCACTACCCCTGGAGGTGTTTAGAAGATGCGTGGATGTCATGCTTAGGAACATGGTTTAGTAGTGCACTTGGCAGTGCTGGGTTCAGGGTTGGACTCGATGATCTTAAAGGTCTTTTTCAACCTAAAGAATTCAGTGATTCTAAGTGACAAAGCTACTATCAACAATGGGTCATTTAACATGTTTAGTGCTTAGTTTCTAAAGAATGGGTTATAAGTTGGTGTAGAGATGAATTGTATTCAAAAGGGGAGTCATACTGGGTAAGAAAATGTGAGTCAAAGTAGAGTGGACTATTCCAGTCCATATCAATATTTGATCCTAAGATGTTATCATCAAAAGCAGCTACATGTAATACCTTGTACAACCATCATAAAAAAAGTCCTTCTAGAGACAATTTCTCTTTCCTGAGACTTCCTTAGTTTTGAAATATTTTCTGAATTTCACTTAAATTTGCTGAGTTTATGTACTAAAACTGTATGTGTTTTCCTTACCAGTTTAGAGAAGACAGGTGCAGTTTTCCTCTTGTAATTGGGAAAGAGCATGTTTGTCTGCCTGATTATCCATCTCCTGAGAGTTTCTATCTTCTCAGGTTAGAAATGGTACATTTATTAACCCTTCTGAAGCTTGAAAGCGCATCCTTCAAATTCATTCCTTTTTACAGCATTGTTCTGGTTTGAGACAAATTCAGAGGGGGAAAACCAAAGTGCTGTTGCAGCACCTACATTAAACAGGATTTTGCATGTGCCACTAATAGTGATTAGATCACTAATCTCTAATATACCAGAGTGATGCAGAGGAACATACAGTTTTTCTTCTCGATATCCAATAGTTATAAAAGTGCATAGAATTAACTTCAACATAATACAGATCCAGTCATAAACTTCATTGTTCCTGAATCTTCCATGGAAAACATGGGTATTTGTTTAAGAAATGGAGCCTCCTTAAAAGATATATTTTTCCTTTCTTTTTTTTCCTCAATAAAAGTGAAGCAAAAGATAATAAATACATCTCATCCCTAATCTTGCCAAACCTCAACCAACACTCAGAAGAAAGTTGTCAGATTAAACATTCAGTGATACAAACTGAAAATATTTAATTGTTCGATGTACACTAAATGTTGGTCTGTGGTGTTGTGTTTCCTAGGACCAGATTATCATTTCACGTCAATCTGTATAAATAGAAAACCAGCTCACTGAAGTTGAGTGAGTGTGCCAGGATAAAACTGGGATCATCTGGTAAATACATACATACATAAAAAAATAAATCAGGTTCTAAACTTTCAAATATAAAGACAAAAGCTTTAAGTGATGTCAGTCATCATGATAACTTTATGGAAATCTTCCTCAGGTTGTTCTTCCTCTTTATGTGTAATTCCTCTTTGATTCCTTGATAATTACCTTTATAAAGCAAGCATGTAAAACCATGATGCTCAGGGAGCCCTCTGGAAACCAAGGCTTTATTTCATTCTGAGAAAAACACATTACTGGCTGTGCAAAAGGAAAGAGGATTTGCATAAATATATTAGAAGTTTGTACTATTAAGACCACTTTGTAGAAACACGATCATCTCATCTCTTTATTCCTATAAATTGCAGTATTGTAGTGTGTTTGATGACACTTCCGCTTAATATCTGTTCCTGACAAAAACCTTAGGGATTCACTGTGACTAAATGTAGATCTTAGTATATCTCAGCAATTTGTTCTAATATCCCTTCATAGTCATGGGAGAGGAACAAGCACTTCCAGGGCAGAGTTTTTCTCAACCAAATGTAGTCATCTAAAGTAAGAGAGATGAATCATGCCTTAGAAGTGCTTGTTTTTCCTCACCTAACTTTTAGAGAACTTTAGGTGACTAGCTTACCTAAAAGTTATAACTTGAAGTTATGTGAAATGATTTCTAGCCTTCTAATCAATTAATTTTCTGAATCTCCTATCTCATTGTCATCCTACTATAAATTTCAAATTTCCCTTTTCAAAAAATACCCTTTTCATACATCTGAAATTACTTGCCTTTCTTTTTTTATTATGGCAAATGTGTAAAAATACGTATCATAAATCATTATCAATTTAATGTCTTTTTGCAAACCATGCGCAGCATTTTATGTCAAAAGATTTTCAAACAACTTCATTATAATTTTTTAGTATGCAATATGTTCAGAATTTAGAAATCTTCCTCCAATTAGAAAGCACTGTCTGTGAAATACACAGAACAATGCAAAATCAGAGAAAAGGTAAGCAGAATCCAAGAGGTAAAAAAGGTTTTCGTACAGCTCTATTTATTGCTAGTTACTTGTTCCCCTGGAACCATACAAAACTATCTGCTTATGTTGCAACCAAAATGGCAAGATCAATGGTCCTATAGTCATCACTATTAAAACCATAACAAGAAACTGAGATAAGAAAAAAAGAAAAGAGTTTTAGGAGAAAAGTGGAATCACTGATTATAAATGGATAAAATAATAATAATGTGGTATTTATGTGATTATCGTTCATTCATTCATTCATTTATTCATTCATACATTCAATATTAAAATATCATCTATCAAGGTATGATTAAATATTTTACAACATCCAATTACAATTTAGAAGTATGTTAAATAGCAGATTCTAAGGCTAGATATTTGAAAATCAACAGTAGTAGGTTTCACTGAAAAGGTCAAAAATAATTTTTTGAACCTAGTGGTGATTTTCATTATGTTATAAAAATTAATGAAGCTCGAGAAAGCTAGAAAAAAAAAGAGAATTTAATTCCAACATTTTATAAAAAACAAATGCAAGATCATAGTGTCAGATCAGCTGAACATGAGTCCCGTTGCCTGTTCTTGAATGTATAAATAGGAGGATGGAGAAGGAAAATAAAAGAAACCTGAATTTGTTCATTTAGAAAGCAAATTCTGCATGGCAAAATAGCATGCAGGGTATGAAGAAAAGATTAACACTGGATGATGATATTAAGCACATTGTAAAATAAGAATGTGACATACAACTATCAGTTCAGACCAACAAAAAGGTATGGCACAATCATCAGTGAAATTCATCTCACCTGGCTTTGGGACATGTTTTTCTAGTTTTTTCAGCATATTAAATTTTCAAATAAAAAATGAAATTAGTTTTTACATTGGTTAAATTGGGAATGAGTCCTTATATTGGGCAAAAAGAAGAGCACACTTTACAGATGGATCTTAGAGATTTACCGTTTCTCTGATTAATGTTTTAACAGCCTTTCAAAGTGCAATAGTTCTTTTTAGTGTCATTGTAGTGACACTAATGCTTATAGCCCAACTTATCTATGATTGCTGATTCCTATTAATATTCTAACTAAAACTGTCGTATGCTAACTTCCTAGTGTACGTACTTTTTTTTCTTGTGCTATAATCATGCCTCCTGTGCACTGCTCACATGAGTCATCTGTCCTGAGCTCTCCACTGGGATGAGTATGATGCTCAAGGTGGTTTCTTCCATTACCATCTTGGGCCTTCTCAGGGTTAATTTTTTTTGTCTCAATCCTGTATGGGATAATGGGGTACACTCTTACCTACCCTCTGCATCCGTTGTCTTAGTTACAGAATGATTTTTTTTTTCTAGTCCTCCATGTAATATTTTAAAGAGATTCATGCAATTTCACAAAGCTAAAAAACCCCAAACAAAACAAACCAACCAACTGAATAAACCCCCAACCCCCTAAAAAAGAAGACTATGTAACTAAACCAAACTCAAAATCACAGGATATGCAAGAAAGTGCTGACATCTGAGTTTCTGAACACTGGACAACTGAAGCAATGGTCAATTGATCATAATTCAAGTCTCCTTTTTTTTTTTCTCTCAAAGAGAGCTAAAATAAATCCAAGACCAAACAAGACCTGACAAATTCAGACACCTGAGGTGTATCAGTAACACTTGGCAACACAGTGTTGGTCGGGCTACAGGTTTAATCTGTTCTACCTGTTTTTTTTCTGACTTCAGTGGTGAGTCTGTAATCTATGAAATGGATTAATTTGAAATATGTGTTAATGAGGAGCAGTTTAAGTAAGTCTCAGATATCTTCTGCTGGCACTTATCCTTTTGATCTCTCTCCCACATAACCTTCACAGGCAATGCCCTAATGAGTTCGTTCCTTATATTTCATTTATATGTCTTGAAGACTTTATTCTTCCAGTTAATTTTTCTGATATGATAAATGATTAGGGGATTTTGCAGTGAATCTAGCACCATGTACTACTTTGTAGTTAGGAATAACTACACTGAATTTCCCACCTATGCATATGTCCCTGTTTGATATCTTTTAAACAAAGATATTATGTATGTAATACGGAGCGGTTTTTTTTTTCCCCTAATTATTATTTTCCATAATTTTGAATGCTATTGGTTTGCTAGGCTGTAAGCTGTACCTGAGATATTCCCCTTGGCTCCAGCACGATAACGTATCCAAGATACACTTGATTGGACTATAAATCTTTAGTGGAGAGAGTTTGTTATTTCTGGATTTTTTTGTGCTGCCCATAAACAGAAGGAAAACATATGAGATCACTGAACATTAATGGCAACTGAAAGCAGGCTAATACTTCCCCATAGGATATTTCAAGTCATAATAAATTCATAATATTATCAGTTTCTTCAGGTATTACATGAATTTAATTGTCTAGAATCCTGTTTATTATTGGCTAATGCTTAAGGTAATCCAGGCTCATCCTGGATCCCCTCTGAACGGTATTCTTGCTAAATACCGTGTCCATAGTTCGAGGATATAACCTATCTGGTTATAATTTGTTGAGTTCTATATATTACCCCAACTAACTGTGAATTAATTTATAATATCTAATGTAGGCTGGTGAACTACTACTGAATTATAGGACTTCACAACTTGTTGGCCCACTACTAATACTGGATTCCTAATTTATTAGAATATCTTTGTGCTAAGTACTATGGATATTTCAAAAGGTAGTACTCAGAATTTAGACCATGCATTTTATCACTTAGCAGCTTGTATAGAACATTTATCTGCGTGAAGAGGGTAAACTTAAGAAAATGCAGTTACTTTTATAAAAATGCAACTCCATAGAAATTTGTTTTAATTTTCAAAGGTACCTGTAGTAGAAAGACACTTCGCCAAGACTGTTAAGGATGAGAATTGTTAGTTTAAAATCCAATCCATATTATGTTTAATTCAGTGCGATATTTCCTGATTAATGTCCAGGTATAAAAAGCAAGATGTATTTTTTGTTCTCTTTGTGAGTTGTTCTAGTAAAGAAGGCACATGTATACTTTTATGTTGTGTTTTCAAGCCAGTAATCCCCTGGACTAATTAATACATTCTGATATCTTTAAAACTACCCATGGCTCTCAGGAACAGAAAGGTGTTAAAGAAAGTGAGTGAAAATTTGCAAATCTTTTAAAGCAATGACCTGATAGTTATTTTACATCACTTTGTGATTACTTTA
>VWZK01017373.1:0-11133 GCA_013396935.1 Baryphthengus martii
ATCTCAGAGGTCTATTCCTGCCTCAACAATTCTATGATTCTATGAATTAAAAAAAAACCAAGCAAACTTTTTATATAACAACCAAGTATAGTTATAAAACAAATAGAAACATGTCCTTCGATAGAAAATTTGTTAAAAAATGGTATCAAAAATTAAGAGCAGTTTCTTATGAACACTGCAAGGAGTTACAGAACCTTGTTGATGATTGATATTAAAATACATTTTAGAAGATAGAAACAGTTTATCAAAAGATATAATTTATTATTATTTATACTATCAGGAGATAAAATAATTCCATTTCCCACATCTTTTCTTGTTTACTGGATGGATGGGAGTGTTCAAAAATTTCATGTTGCTCATCTGAGCTTTATATATATGAATATATATACACATGTATACCTACATATATATACATACAAATAAAATTCCCTCCAGGCAATGTACAGCCTTCAAGGTTACTGAAGATTACTGCAAAAAACAGAAGAGATCTATCTGCTTGTGTCCATGGTGGATGGGAAGCAGCGGATTTAATGGCATGAGGGAAGATTCAGGTTAATCTTTATTAGAAAGGTCTATAAAGTGAAGCAATACCTAAGAGGCAACAAACTAAAATAGATTATGTGGGAGGTGATAAAGTCTCCATTTTTGGAGGTCTTTACAAGCAAGCTGGAAAATACCAGAAAAAATGCAGTTATTCCTACATTAGGTGAAGAAAGCAGATCAGATGATCTTCTAGACACCCAAAGCAGAGTTGTGTATAGCCTTCTAGAGGCCAAAGGCTTGAACTTAATTTTGGGTGTTAGAGTGCATCCACATCATTGTTTTAGTTCGGCTCAGGAAAATGCCTTCCAATTGAATTTGCAATTGTTCTCACTCACTGCACCTTAGATTGCATAGCAGAGAGGTCTCAGGAGGCATGAACTCTCTTCCCTTTAGGTAAACCCAAACTGGAATATGTACTCTGGGATCATACTTAATAAATTTTAGCTGCTAATAGGCAATCAGCTCATGGAGTCAAACTAAATTTGGCTGGAGGAAAGTGACTATAGTGCAAAGGTCCTTACATTATCTGTTTTATCTACAGCCCATCTCCTGTTAGATCATTCTTTTTGCTAGTATAGACATGACTTAAGGCTTTTACTGGTTATGACCATAAGTTCCTGAGGAACTGATGCAGCCAGATTCTGTTGTACTTCTGAGTCCTGTACCACTGATAAGAAAATCAAGCAGAGGAAAATAAAAGAGGAGCCAGAACTTAAGATAAGTCCTTTTCAGACCATTTTAAAAGCAAGAATATTTTTATTAGACCGTATGTATACCATATATTGGAATCATCTATATACATCCCTGCTGATATATATGAAAATGCGTTCGCAACACTGAGCTTCAGTCAATTGAAGTCAAGTCAACAAACACCCGGAGTCTGCTCAGGCATCATCATTCTTCATTTTTCCTGAGTGTACTTTCCAAAGTAAATATTTCTGATACAGATTGCAAATAAAATACAAAACTTTTGCTAAAAGATGATGCCTTTTATGTTTGGTTTGTTTGGTTTTTCTGATTCTTATCTGATCTATTCTTTATCTTAGAAAGAAACTATCTGTTGAAAAGGGTAAGTCACTGATTGAGTATAAATTAGATCGCCTTGTGGCACCTCGTGCTTTCAGTCATTATCCAGCTACCAAAACGTAAGTGCAATGGACTAGGGTCTAAAAAACTTTGAAGACCTGGAGAACAGGCCTAGGACTGATTCCTGATTTCTCTGACATTACAAACTCTTTCTGTTAGATCTCGGGCTTCTCTCCAAATGGATCTTATCTCTCTTGGTGGTTCCTCAGAGCATTTTACACTGCACTGAAACCCACAGAGAAGCATGGCCATGGCCAGACATTTTTTCTCTCTACAAAAAAATGTAGGCTTCTAGCTAGAAGAATGTGTGTATGACAGGGAAAAGGAGTCTCTGGTCCAGAGCTGACCCTGATAGAAAAACTGGGACATTAAAAGGACAGGAATGGCTCAACTTTCAGCACTGTTTCCTGATGGTGGCAAACTGCAGAGAGCTGCTGGAGGTACTGGATGAGAGA
The DNA here is from genome assembly GCA_013396935.1 of Baryphthengus martii. Lineage (NCBI taxonomy): Eukaryota > Metazoa > Chordata > Aves > Coraciiformes > Momotidae > Baryphthengus > Baryphthengus martii. Next base: position 2,085 of record VWZK01017373.1, read on the forward strand.
GTGCAATGTGCTAAATGTCAGTAAGCAAAGATCAGCCAAGGGGTGTTGCATTCAGTTTGCTGTATTCAAGATTGAGCTGTTCTTTTATGCTTTATCACTTGAAGGCAAAGCTAAAAGAGGTTTCATGAAACTTATGTCTAATTACTTCTGACACTGAATGTCCTTGGAAAGAGCTAAATGGTAAACCAGAGTACCCTCACATTGGCTGAAATGTTAATGGAATGTGCAAAAGTGATTGTGCAGGTTTGGGGACAGTTTTATTCATTCTGATATCAAGATTTTTGGCCTACAGATGATCTGACTCCTAGAAGTCCTTGTAGAGGCTTGAAATTGTCTTCTGAAATAAGCTTATTAAGGCTGGAGGATAAAAATCAGAGCCAAAATATAATACCCTGAGATGACAAAATGGGAATTTCGGTACATATGTACAACAAATATACATCTTTTAGACTCAGACGCATGCATTTATATACATACAAATGTTGTACTTGCTAGGAAGTTAACAGCAGCTCTGATAATAATTCATCAGAAAAATTGACCAAAACACAAAGTGGTGAATTGTCTAAAATGTAAGTGGCTCCTCTGATCAGTTGCATAATAATGAGATAAGGTTAACAACTCGCAGTCTGCGGACTTTTTACAATCCAACTACAAGGTGCTGCAGATCTGTCTTCCCCCAGATTCTCTCATTTAGGAGGGACTTCAAAGAAGCCAAGGCAGTGGAGGAGGACTACAACTGAGGATGAATACATTTAGGAAATCCTGAACTCTTAAAAAAATCTGCAAATAATTGCATCTCCATCTGACAAAGCCACTTTTCTTTCTCCTAATAGAGCGCTGCTTCTATTAGCTTTGGTTAGAGAAAAGCACAATCACCTATTCAAATAATAAAGGTCTGTCTCCTCTTTTAAACACACACTGAGCGCTGGTAGGCAGAGGTATTTCACTAAAGACCGAGGCTAGTCTGAAGATAGCACACCCAGCAAGAAGGAAGATAAAAAGACCAGCGCATTCTTGTGTGAAATGTTATATTCAGGTTGTCTCAGAATCAGATGCCAACTTCTACCCTCTGTGCATGTGCAAGCAGGCGCCTGACGGCACCACAGGGTATCATTTCCTCCTGCCCAAAGCCAACATGGCGAGATTTTGAAATCGCACCTACGTTTAACTCTCTCATTGATACATAGTCCAATCTCATCTGCTGCTTACCAGCACCTGTACTGCTGAATTGCAACAGATGCCGAGGAAATAGTAACTCACTGCAGAGCTGTGCCTGCTCAATGCTACTTTTGGTCTTCCTACAGGCTCTGACCTTGAGGTCCATATAGCCAAAGTTTAAGAAGGTTCAGCACCCAGCCAGCTTTTTTTCCACAGAAAGTGTTAGGCTTTGGGACTGACATTTTTGGTGAGGAACAGATTTCTAGTTCTGACTGTTGGATAATAAACCCCACTTATTACAAGCAACAAAGAAACCTTTATTAAGGCATAAGTCAGTGATCTTGACTGGCTTGTATAACACGGCATTAATTTCATAATCAGTGTCCTTTTTTCCACAGAAAGAATGAATGATTCCTCAATCAGAAGCTTATCTTAAAGATACAGAGCCTTGTTCCTTTTACAGTCCCTATCTAAAATAATCTTTAGAACTAAAAATTAAATTTTTCTCTCATATTTCACACTAGTATTAATTGAAATGAAAACTAGTTTTGACACATGCAGTTTTACTCATTTATTTAGGGAAATGTCAGCACAGTATTTAAAACAGACATGGCAAAGGGAAAAATTCCTTATAGATCTTTTCAGGAATCACATCTCCTGGATTTTTTAGGGAGACGACACAAGAAAAATGAATGTTGGGCAGCTGACATAAATATTCCCTTGGATACATTCCATGACAATTGACTCATGCAAGAACAGGTGAATTCCTCACACCCACGTAAGTGGAAGTTGACAATTGCTGCAATAACTAATGAATGCATAGTTCAGGTTAGAAATGTCTACCAGGGGACAATGTTACAGATCTTCTACAGGAGGAAGAAAACAAAAGGCCAATTATTTAACTGCTCCAGGTCATGGAAGACAGGAGAGCCAGATAGTTTTGTGTCCACTTATGTGTGAACGCGGTTTCTCAAGGGAACACTTTTCTTCACATATAAAAGCACAAATCAGCTCACTAACAGCAATTCAGAGTTCTAGATTTTTCCTGCTCCTAGAGTAAACTGAAGTATTTTTCCTCCTGCTGAGGTGAATTTTCTATTAGTCTTATTGATACAGTTTCTAAAAGCAGCAATCTCTACTGCTTCACATAAACCCTGAAGTTCCCCATGCAAACACACTTGATAGCTTCTTCTGAACGGAGACTGTGCGAGAGTATTTTTCTTAATAAGATAATTACTGTATGTCATTCATGAGCACATTGGAGACCACTGCACAATGGGACTTTGTTCTCTGCTTTGCTGAGCAATTGTGACAACCGAGCTATTTATGCAACAGCACAGTTGCAGTCCTCCCTTCAGAAAATCATTATGAGAAGAGTTTTTATTTTAAAACGTTTTGGATAGTCTAACAAAAAGTACATGTAGTATGTATTATGTTGTACTGTTGCAAAGTTGCACTCTCCAAAGTAAATTCTCTTTGATTTCCCAAAAAAAAGAGAGATAAACTGACAAGTAAAGGCAATCTAAACAATGAATCAAACACCAGAAATGATTGGCTTAAAAAAAAAATTCTCTTTTTTCTAATTTTTTTCTGCATGCAATGGAATTGTCTTTACCACCTTGTTTTGAAACCTGCAAGGTTAAAAAGGTTACATTTTTAAGTTTTCTGTGAAACTAAAAGGAAATTTTCCTCTTAGCTGAAAGTTAAGAGTGGCAGGGACCCAGGATTTATGTCTAAAAGAAAAACGTCAGATATCACAAGAGTCCTGATAACATCATACTAAAGTCATCTCAAACATCCTGATAGTGAGTCCCGAGTCAGTTGCAGGAACACCTGGCAAGAGGAGATGACTAACTGAGGTGATAGATCCAGGGTTCTTGCCAAGAAAAAGGGACGGGAAACATATATCTACCCTCACAAAGACAGTAGAACACATGCTTAGACACAAAGATACTTCACTATGTCTGCAGCCCTTGTAAGGCTAAGAATCCATGCTGAGAATACAATGCTATCCTGTTTCTTCTGCTCTTTCCTCTGCCATCCTTCTGTGCTCTTCCCACCCTTGCTTGAATGCAATACACAGCTAAGGTTCTTTGGCATCCACTTTTTTTTTCTTCCAGAAATGACCCCAACAGATTTTTCTTTTTATTCTTATTTATTGAGGAAAAATGTGCATCTTGCTTATTTTGCCATGGGCCATGTTTTGCACGTCTCTTTTCCTTCCGCTCTTGCCTTGTCCCAGTCCTCAAACCTGGTTGTGTAACACTGTAGATGAGCAGCCTGTGCTAGAACTAGATGTCAGCTTTACTGATAGAGTAGTGAGAGATAACATGAAAAGGTCACCTCTGTGGTAAAATGCCCCTGCACCTTTCCAGTGGGAGAACACAAGGCTTCTGCTGACTTTGCAGAATTTATCAAGAACAGAACAATTTGGATCCAGGCTTCCCCTTTTCTTCAGATGCCAGAGACTGATCCCCTTACATATGCGGAAATGTAAGAATGCCAACATACCACTTAACGTGGATTAAGGGAACAGTCTGCAGATTACAATACTCTTAGTCATGGACAGATCATGCTTGGAAAAGGTAATTTTTAAGCATTATCAGCCTGATCTTCATAGAGTCATAGAATTGCTTGATTTGGAAGGGACCATAAAGATCATCTAGATTCACACACCCCACCACACCTCCCTCTAGAACAGGTTGCTCAAAGCCTCATCCAGCCTGGTCTTAAACTCTTTCAAGGATGAGGCATTGTTTTGCTAACTACATGGCCCAACAAAAAGGAGGCGGCCATCAGCAGAAAGCATACAGTGAAACTCATACAGGTTTTATTATCTATTTCTATGGATCCCATAAACAATACAGCATGGCCGACGACAGGGGNGGTCTGGTATGGCATGTGTCCCTATCACTCAAAGCCTACTGGGTTGCAGCCAGCAACGGAGCTAAAAGATCTTCCTGGTGGCAAACACAGAGGCCAACCCAGTCTTGCCCTTGATTACAACAGGAGACACCTGGGCAGCCTTAGCCCCTTTTACCTGGTTGTGAAATTCATCCAGATGTCAAGTTCACTTCAGGGCTTGGGGTTCAGACCCCAGCACTTCAGGCATCCACCGCCTCTCTGGGCAACCCATTCCAGCATCTCATCACCATCATAGTAGAGAACTTCTTCCTAAGGTCTAATCTAAATGTATCGTGCTCTAGTTTAAAACATTGCCCCTCACCCTATCACCACATGCTCTTAAAAAAGTCCCTCTCCAGCTTTCCTGTAGGTCTTCTCATGAATCCGAACTCTATTTCACTACGTAAGCATGAATCCAGAGCAAGTCCATTGACTTTTCTGTATTCTTATCAGGATCACTGAGAATAAAATCAGGCTGAGACTCCCAGATTTTTATTTGTAAATGGAGATGTATGGTTTCCAGCATGTAAAAAGACTACTTGTACATTTTCATTTTAATGGAGTTTCTTACAGGTTGCTAATATGTTACTTGGGAATCACGTTGAAATACTTAGGAGAGGCAATTCCCACTACTGGGAATAAAAAGACAAATGATGGTTTGAGATTTATACCACCAAAATATGCTGAAATATTCTGTTGGAAGTGGCTTTGATTAAAGAATGTACTAAAGTAATTGTAAATAACATTAAGAAAATTAGCATATTAAGAGCATACATTTTAATGGACAGGTTAATATTTACCCTGAAAAACAACTTCATTACTTGAGTGAGTCAGTGGGATATATGGAAGAAGAACTGGTGGAAGGCTTCTCAGAGGTAGAAGCAAAATTTAATAATTCTACTGCAATGAAAAGAATACAATAAGGTAGCCCTTTCTGGCAAGTTAACAGTTCACCTTTTTTCTTCTTTTCCCTTCACCTCCATCTTCTCATCTCCTATTGCAGTAGCTGCTTACCAGACTCACCGGCCCATTGCTTGGAAATGAGGGTTTCATACTCTGCAGCGTTGTTACAGGGTAAAGTGGACAAGGCAGTCTACTGTAGCCTCTTTTTGGGACATTTGCTGCTCCCCAACACTCAGCCTGACTGTGAAAAAAACCTGTTTTGCCCACACATACAGTGACAAGAGCGAGACTTTCTAACTACATGTATCTGATTGACTTTCCTTCCATATATTCAATAGCAAAAGGACTCATAGTCCTTTTGCCAGTCTGCTCTAGAGGAACCCATCTCTGCACTAACTAGCTTGAAAAACTGACCTCCTTAGACATCTAGTACCTCCTTAGACATCTAGTCTAGAATGAAATTTCCTGCATTCCTACATTATGCAAACATGCTATTATTCGAACTTCCCTTCTCTGGGAACCACCCTTCACACAAGAAAAGAGTTAGCTGTGCCAAAAACTGGTCATTTGTATTAGTTCTTCTTGCATACTTTGGTGTTGTTTAGGCTGAAATTTAAACTTGAAATCCAGCTTTGGTGATTAAGAGGAGAACCTGTTGAACTGATGGAAAATTTCATGTGAGATCTAAAGATATAACTGAAGCAGCGACTTTTGCAAGTACCTTCAAGTGATCTAGAGAAATAACAGTTATTGGTTTTTCTTTATTGAGAATGAAAGCTCATATTCAGTCTTGTTCATTTGCAAGAATATGTTAGGGGCAGAAGCCCAGGGATGTTGAGATGCATATGTTCAAAGACAAAATCTTGGCTTAATTTCAGAGGAATCTTAAGCACTTCATTTGTTCTTTAATAATATATTTCATGTAAATTTACAGAATTCAATCAGATCCAAATAAGCAAAGGCTAAAAAATACAACATTTTCATTTTTCTGACAGTTCAAGTCACCTCTTTCAATCCCTAAGATATTGACTATCTGGGTCTCAGTATGCATATTAGAAATGACGTTTTATCTTTATGGTGGAGTTCAAATCTTCACTCATATCGGAGTCTATCATACTTCTTTTTTTCCTTAAGATCTTAGATCCTGAAACTGCCAAACTTCTTTCAACTACAAAAAAAATTGCACAATATTTAACCTTGTAAAAAATCAAATGTGGGATATTTGAGTGAATACAGACTTCAAAGTTAAAATGAAGCTTGTATAGCTAGATCTAACCTGCATCATTATTTGTACTGATTATCAGGCATTGTGTATTAAGGGAAAGTGGGGGCTTGTTAAAGTGGAAGGCTCATGAAGTCTGTAGCACTGAATATGAAAACTGAAAACAAGACAGAAGATTTCATATCTCATTTTGAGTACATTTATATCTGAACATTCTGCTGCTGGTGACCTTGCAGTATACCTAGAATATAACTAAAACCAAAGTTGAATCAAATTGATGCTGGTTTGAAATCTTCATCCTACTAAGCTTCAACAAACATACAAAACCCACATCATTCCTCCTCCAGAAAAATCAGAGCATTTCATTCTAAATAAAAGCCATCTTTGTTGAAGGAAAAAAAATAGCTTTATCAAAATAACAGAGACTGATATTATCTTTCAATAGAATAAGGCCCTGCACTGTAAATTGACATATTTGGACTTTACCACTATATTCACTGTACTCATAATTTTTATGTTTCAGAAAGGAATAGTGACATCATATGAAATATTATAGCATTTTATGTTTCACAACATAAAAGAAAAAAACGTATATGTGAAAATTTTCCTTACACCTACAAAAAATTTTGATGATACATTTTCTGCCTGTTAAACAGCTGCCCTCCAAAGAGTTCTTGCTAGCATACCAAGCTTCATAATTTCTTCACATGTATATTTTATTGAGAACTCAGTGATGTGTGAGGTTTCCCTTTTGTTTTGAATGAGTTAGCCCAGTCATCCTTATGCTCTTTGGGGATTAACGGTCACGGGAAAATTTGAGCATTAATTTCTGCAAGACACAACCATAGCCATAGCAATTTCTCCATAATGGAGAAATCTTTTTCTGAAGCTTTAAGAGGCTATTGAAATTTCTATAGCAAATTCCTGTCCGAGGAGTCTAAATATCAGCTTGTCTTCACAACTATGTAATATGAAAAAGTGAAGTAAAGCTTTAAAAAAAAATAAATTTGTGGACATTCTATTCTGGTAGTTGCACGTAGAATACTTCTACCATAAGCATGTTTTGGATAACGAGGGCTGCAAAGATCAGGAGACAGCAGCATCAGTCTCCCTTTCAAAGCATGGTGTTTATTGCCCTAGCTGTCAGAGCTGAATGTATTTAGCATGTGGTGCTTATAGCAACTCATTAGCTGCTACATGGTTGACATGTGGCAGCAGCTTAAAACCATTTGGAAACAGAGGCTAAAGCAGGCTTCTGTACAGTGAAGGATTACATTGCTGGAGCAAACACTACTGCACCTTTGAGGATAGCCTACAGACGCTGCCTTTCAGATTCTGATTTCCACTCTACCGTGAGAAACCTGCCTGCTGGTGTAGCTCTGCAGTTTGGAAAGGCTGCCTGCTCATCTGCAGGGATGTGAAGGAAAATGGCCAATGGTTTCCCAGACTCCATTAGTCTGCAAATAGGTGCCTTTGAAAGGAAAGCTGTTGTGGTCGCTCTCATCTGAGATGTCACCGATGGCTGCATCAGGAAATTACTATGAAATAAAATACGGTAATATGAACCAAAAACAGTAACAGATTTGGCACTCCATTCTCCTTGAGTAAGACATCAAGTGCCAGGATTCTGCTTTGGAAATAGCAAAGTAGTGCACCTACCATGGCAGTCAGACTGCATCCTTTTATCTAAATAGTTGCAGGTTTGAAACAAGAAAATTGGGCAAAATCCAGCAGTGTATGCAGGGCAAGAAGCCCAAAAGATGAATTTGATGGCATCCTCTGGCCTTAAATTCACAGAATCACAGAATGTTACGGGCTGGAGCAGGATCACCTAGAGTAGGTCACACAGGAACACGTCCAGAGGGGTTTTGAATGTGTCCAGAGTAGGAAACTCCACAACCTCCCCGGGCAGCCTGTTCCAGGGCTCTGTCACCCTCACTGTGAAAAAGTGTTTCCTTGGAACCTCCTATGCTCGTGTTTGTATCCACTGCCCCTTGTCCTGTCATTGGACGTCACTAAGAAGAGCCTGGCTCCGTCCTCCTGACACTCGCCCTTTACATATTTATAAATATTAATGAGGTCACCCCTCAGTCTCCTCTTCTCCAAGCTAGAGACCTGGCTCCCTCAGCCTCCGACTCAATCCTCATCAACAGAGGCAAAATCTTCCTTCCTCCAGACTTCCTCTGTGGTCTCAAAGGTCTGGGACTCCTGGAAGCAGGCCTTAGCAGTAAAGACTGAAGCAAAGGCAGCATTCAGTAGCTCCGCCTTCTCTGTATCCTCAGTCACCAGAGCACCCACTTCATTCAACAGTGGGCCCACATTTCCTCTGGACTTCCTTTTGCCTCCAATGTACTTAAAAAAGCCTTTCTTTTTGTCCTTGACCTCCCTCACCAGGTTTAGTTCTAAGGAGGCCTTAGCTTTCCTTGTCGCATCCCTGCACTCTGACAACCTCCTTGTATTGTCCCCAAGTGGTCAGACCCTTCTTCCATGTTCTGTAGACTTCCTTCTTCCATTTAAGTTTATTCATTAGCTCCCTGCTCAACTATACAGGTCCCCTAGCTCTCTTACTTGTTTTCTTACTCTTTGGGATGCTCTGATTTTGAGCCCGGAGGAAATGGTGCTTGAACATTAGCCAGCTTGCTTGGGCCCCCTTACCATCTAGAGTTCTAGATGGTTCTAGGACTTTTCTAAGCAGTTCCCTGAAGAGGCCAAAGTTAGCCCTCCTGAAGTCCAGGGTTGTGATCCTGCTTGTGGCCCTGTACCTACTGCATATGATTCTAAACTCTAACATCTCGTGGTCACTACAGCCGAGGGTGCCACCTACCTTCACATCCTCAACCAGTCCCTCTTTGTTTACCTGCA
>VWZK01017373.1:11295-78610 GCA_013396935.1 Baryphthengus martii
TGAATGAGCCCTGCTAATTCTTGACCCAGAACCTTTTTCCCCCTGTGAGATAAGCCTTCCCCATGTCTTACTATCAGGCCTGGTGTCTTATAAAACCAGCTGTGATCGAGGAACTCGAAGCCCTGCCTGAAGCACCAGTCTCGGAGCCAGACATTTACAGACTGAATCCTTCCATTTCCTCCCAAGTCATCACCCGCAACTGGAAGGAGGGAAGAGAATATAACTTGTGCCCCAGACTTCTTCACCAGCCGTCTCAAGGCCTTGAAATCTCTCTTTATTGCCCTAAAGCTACGGGATGCAGCTTCCCTCTCATCTGTCTGGAAGATCAGTAGCGGGTAGTCTGATGATCGCACCATGATCCTGATTATATTCCTGATTCAGTCTTCAGGTAGACTACAGACCTAGCTGTGATGAGGGTCAACTCTGCGTGTTAGGCCCTCTGTAACCTTCAGGAGCGAGTCACCAACAACTAGCACTCTTCTTTCTTGTGAAAGAGGTTGTTATATGGCTGGGAGGCCTATCTGACTGTGGTGAGACCTCTGGTACAGGCTGTCTATCCACCACATCCCAATCTGACCCGTTGTCTTCCAGCAGGACCTCATATCTATTTCTCAGAGGCAGCTGGGGAGGTGAGATGGGCAAGGAGGGCTCTTGCCTTCTGCCACGAACTCGCCTCCACTCACTCCTTTCATTTAGGCTTCTGTCTTCCACCTAAGAGGGACAGGATACAGGGGCCCCTTGATCCTGGGTGCTATCTAGCAGATGGTCCCATTTCTGTTTCAGTGAGGGCAGAGCCTGACTCCACCAGTTTATCTCCGTTTCAGCCACCCTAATGCTCCTAAGCCTTTCTACTTCGGCTTGCAGCCTTTCAGCCTCATGTTACAGTTGTGCCACTCTGCCAAGCAGCTCATCTACCTGCTCGCACCGCAGACAGCTCCCTGCTACCAGCTCTGGCACTCCCTGCAGCCCGTGACCTGGACGGCTGCGTGCTTCTGTGGGAGCTCGGTCTGGGCTCCCACGTTGGTCACAGCGATCGCTGCCTTCCGTCGCGTAGAGACCGTGGCTGACTCACACGCCAGCTCTGTCGGCGCTGACAGCGAGAAGGCCGCTGTTTCGCTCCTAGCTGACTGAGCTGCGCTTCCGGTTTCACCGCGTTTGAATTTCCCGCGGTTGCCTCGGTAACGCCCCCAGCCACGTCACCCTCTCGGCCTTCTCCACGGCAGAGCTGCCGGCTCCTGCCGGGTCTCACTGCTCTGCCTTGGCTTTCCCTGGCTCTGGGAACCCCCTGTCTGCCTCAATCTGGCACTCGCCCAATGAATACCAGGCATAAATACAAATACCAGGCATAAATATAAATACCAGGCATAAATACAAAATAACAGCCATAAAATTAGTGTTAAATTCATCTTTCCTCTCCTACAATTGCTACTGCCCAAACTCTTCCCCAGTATCTTTTTAAATGTCTGATGAAAACTTGTGCAGTTATCAACAGATTTGGGATGGTCCAGACCAAGGAGGGAAATTAATTTCAGGCCCTCAGTTGCCTCTCAGATAATACCCTGCTTATTTCCTCTTGTGTTGTATCAGCTCTTGCACTTTCAGCTGGGGTAAACAACACAAAGGAGGAGCAATTCTCTTGTGGCCTTCAGATTTCTTCATAAAGATAAGAGAGCTAGACAGTAGCACATATATCCACACTCTGTACTGTTTTAAAGAAAGTTTCATTTTGTAATTGTAGTACAATACTCATGTAATAAATATGATCTAATCTAAGATTAGCCAGGGAAATAATAAATTCATCTCCATTGAACTCTCAAGTTGATAGATATCCTTCCAAGAGATGCTGTTCCTTATCAATGCTCAATGCTATCATTTTACAGGAAACATTCATGTAGGCTTATTGTCATGGTGTCGAAGCACCTCACATTTATTTAAAACATGTATTTGGGAAACATTTCAGTAAGATGGAGAAAGACTCCTTTCCTGATAACACAAGCAGAGGCCAATGGCCTGGTCCAAGCAAGGGGGTACATCTTTCTCTTAAAAGTAGAAAAGTACATATCCATGCCTCTTCTTTACAACTGTTAAATAATTGGAGAGCTCCAGCAAGATGAGGAAGACATGGCTAGGATATGGTATTTGGACCTAGACACTTCTCAGGACTGACTGACTGTTAGAGCCAGACTGTTAGCCATTTAAGGAATGAGAGCATTTTTCCAATCTTACCAATGCTATTTTCATCTTTGAATGGCATATTTTCAGCTTTATGACCTGGAGAAGTGAAGAGACATTGCACAGATCCTTAACAGCTCTGTGAGATGGGGAAGAACAGAATTTCCATCCCTCTTGCATATTTCTTATATATTGCTATACTCTGGTAGTTGAAGATAAAAAAAAATGGAGCAAGAACCTCTCACGTACTGCCTGTGGGGCATGGCCATTAGACTGCAGTGTTCCTTCCTCCCTAGTTTTCTACTTCTGACTCAATGACTCCTTAAATACTGCACGAAGATTGAAACTTTTCAACAAAAAGGAAGGAAAGTTGCCCACTCTCCATCTCAGTATGTGCTCAGCTAGGGACACCTGAAGCATCTCCACTGGATTTCCTTGAGAGGAAGAGGTCGCAGCCTCTTAGACCATCTCTTGCATTCTCTAACAATGAAAGCCTACTTTACTAAAAACTAAATCAGAGCTTTCACTTTCTTGAAAAATATTTTTATAGAAGACACTTTTGACTCTGTGCAGTGGAGTACCACAATTTTGGATTGTGCAGAACTTCAGACCAATATAGATGCTTGACACCACTGTACTTCTGGTGAGCAGTGGGCAGAAACAGTACTACAAGAGCTTAGGGAAATAAATGTTTTCAGTGCTATGCATCACCTCGGAGGAGTTTTTAAACATTATCTATAATGTCAAGTGCTTAAATTCAAACAGTCTAAAAAGAGATTTTCCCTGAAAGCGTCTGAGGAAGGGTTGCATAAGGCAATTAATCCAAGTCTTGGGGTTAACAACTGCAGCAGTGATTGAAACAGCAAGAAAGAGTAATTCCTTTCACTGCATGGATAGAGAGAAATTACATTTGCGAAGAAAGAAGACAAACTGGGTGTCTATTATAGCCCTTTTTGGTTTTACAGATCTGTGAGAGAGGTAAAGCCTCAGTACCCATTAACCAGTTTCATCATATGACTTGATGACAAATGAGCAGCTATCCAGTGTTTCCATCATTCCTCACTATTTCTTCTTTCTTTTTATTTGTTTGCTAACTGAAATCACCACACTTCACCTTCAAAGGGCAGGTAAACCCCTGAGGGCAGACAATGTCTCTTAACTCTGTTTGCACAGAGCACAACATGATCCTGACAGGAGCTGCAGGAGCACACAAGCTTAACTTCATTCATCAAATACTCTTAAAACAAGTATTTTTGAGGGAACAAACTGACTCAAATGATCCTGCAGAAGTGAAGACTGTCTTTTTGTTTGTTGGTTGGTTTTAGTTGTTTGGGGTTTTTTTATTCACAAAAATTGTAGGATCAGTGCTACAGTATCTGTGCTGCTTTTACCCCGGCACAATAACACTGTAACTGGGTCACTCTTGGTTTGCTTCAGGGATCACCAAACGTTGAATTCGGAAGTTTAATTTTTATTTTCCATTCAATACAATATTTTTGTTATCTAAACAGACTTTATCTACTTCTTCTCTGAGCTTCTCTGACCAAGTTCTCAGGGTATAAAACTTTTTTCCCTAAGTAGCCAGGATCCACCGGTCCCAAACTCCACCTGCTTCTCCTCAGGTTGCTATCACAGTTAAATAAAATCTTTTGCAGAACACTAAGCGAGGGTGCAAGTCCTCACTCATTAAGACATTGTCCACAGAGTACCCTATCACCTACTTGTATGGTGAAACATAGGAGCTTAGATCTGTCCTTAAAAGACAAAGCCCTTACAAATCACAGGAAGCTGATATATCAAATTTTGAAAGCAAAGCTTATTTCTGCCTTATTAAGTGACTTCATAAACAGCCTCTCTTCAGCTTCAGATGCTAAAAATGATGAAGCGATGATCTCTCTTATTACCTTTCTGACTGTTGGGTAGTGTGCTACCTGCACGACTAGCTTCAGTGAAAGGTCAGCTCAGATGTAGCAGTCTGTTCTTCACAGGTTACTAGAATTTCAGCACAAGAAGAATGCAGAAAGCAACAACAGCAACAGCAAAAGACTGCATGTCCAACATGGAGTTTGGAGTTTCCTGGGAGCTGTGTCTGCACTCAGCATTTCTGAGCTAGAGAGGCCCATTCTCAAAAGCCCACATCTGCCAGTGCCCCCTTACTCTAACTGCTGTAGTTCAGCAGAGAAATTCAATTAATGTGCTTTCCAACCACTGGATTTCTGGAAACTGATTAATAACTACAGCAACATAGGGCACCTTTATCCTCTGAAAAAGTCAGTTAACTTGAAAGTAATGTGCATCATTATGGATAATTTTCTTAGTTTGTTATTTTGTCATTTCTTAAGTTCTTGTATTAGTGGAAGTCACGAGACAGAAGATAGGGAATTCATGCACACTCCTGCAAGCCATGTTTCATTTCTTTCGCATCCTTTATGACACCCCACAAATGCAAAGGCAGATTATAACAGTTCACCTGGACAACTGGTGAATCTTATTTGGATTTGTCCAGAAAATAGCAGACTAATACAACTGTGGCATTCAACAAGCAGCTCATGTGCTAGGGCTGTTTGGCAGCACTGTAAGACAAGTGCCATTATCACATATCACTTTTTAAAAATGACACGCGGCTTCTGTTATGGTGGGTTTTTTTTCATTCTAGAAGGAGCTTTGCTGACCATCAGTTTTCCTGTAACTATAGAAGATAATAAATGAAGTCAAAACTAAAGGAAAAAATATTGTAAGCAGAATGAAACTGTGATGCTGTGTGACTGCTATACAATTTCTCATGCTGAGTACAAACAAGGTGTGGAAAGTTAAACTCTGTATCACAGTTCTGCAGAGTAAACAGCTTTTTGCTCTTAAAATAAGTTTTATGAATATTGGAGACTGTTTCCCCCCTGTACAAAATCCAAGTATCTGGGAATAAAAAAAAACAAACACACAGTGCCAAAGTGCACAGTTTTTGCCAGAATCAGTGTACTTGACATAAAATACATGAAGAATCAACTTTAGTTAATAAAATACGGCACAAACTGTGCTCACCAGCAGTTAGGATCTACTCTCATGAGAACATGGTGCCAATTTTATGCTGACATTTCCCTTCAGCAATCTAGGCTTCCTGAATCTCAGGAGAAGCTGCACACTAACCAGCATAGATGACTTTCAGGTAATTCTAGTAGTTCACCCTGTCTTAAGTCAAAACCAAACCTGATGATTAAAAAAAAAAAAAAAAAAGTGTTTTCACAAGAGCTGTTGGTTATACTCTTAAGTCACGTATTGCTTTTCAATTACATAGTGATGTGCTCAATCCCGCAAGTCAGCAGGTAGGTTGTAAATTGTCCTGAATTAATCTATTAGTAAAAGTGTTTGCAATGTTGCATGTCAAGTCAATTTAAACATAAACCGGTACAACACACTTATTTTAAAAAACTCTGAAGAGGATATAAATTAAGGCAATCTTTTGGCTCACTTAAATTTCTACCTGAAGTTTTAACTCATGCTTTTATCTTCTTCGTACTTCCACCCATTGCAAAAAATTCTGCTTCACTTTGTTCCTGTATGTTGAGACAGAAGACTGTCCGAAATTGCCTTTGTCTTGTATGAACAATAACAAAAAAAGTACTGTAAACCAAGCCGAAGGTGTTAGGCAGGTTTCTACTTTTACAGACATTGTTACTCCTTTATAAGCTGTGTCTTGCTAATGGCAAATACTAGAACTTATTTTTACTAAGAATGTTGTGGGGTTTTACAAGATAAAGCATAGTTTTAATTACCACTTGACTGACAAAGCTTCTAAATGAGATCCAGCACAAATGAGAATTCCCTTATCCATTAATAATTTACATTCTTCACAAAACATGCAAGAAAGGAAAAAACATGTTAGCAATAGACAGGAAAGAGTCTCACACCTAAATGACTAAATACCATGTTATTTATTTATTGACTCTTATGCCAGGAGAAGAGGGGATATACTGGGCAATGTCTATATGAATGAGTCTTAACTACATTTGTTTTCATGTTTTGAAGACATCTAAAGATACCCAGCAAAAAAGAGGCCTTATTCATAAGGCTTCACAAGTCTATGGAAGCTGCTGGTATATTTCTGGCTAAAACTACCAGCAGCAGACCAAATCCTCACAACCTTCACTCAAGGTCTGAGGTTGAGACTTTTGCACTTGAACCAAGACAAAGTTTGTGTTCCTGCATGCAAGCTTCTGCTGCAGGAAAATAGGAGCTCCTTATATCTTCGTACAAGTGTACCCCACGAAAACAGGTTAGGCAAGATTTTGCACACGATATGTATGAAGACTATCACCTTTCAGTTTCCTGAATACTGTCTGCTTACTGCTTTACATGCTTTCGCCTGTATTGACTTTTCTCCTAGGCTCTTGAGGAGCCTTTAGGTATGGGAAAAGAAAAACAAAAGGAGAACATTTGTATTCTGTTGGTAAAAGTGTTGATGCAAGGGGTTCTAGTTACTAAGGGGCAAAGAAAATGCCAATTTTTTTACAAAGCTGCAAGGAGAAGCGACTTTGAAGATTCTGAATGTTTATAAACCTTTAGATACATTAAAATGGTGAAGCATGTAATGGTTTGTCTCTATTTTTCAGCGTTAGGTACTTTGAAAATGGTACCTAATGTCCAGTAATTCTGGATATACCTAAACTAGCATTGCCAGAGAATATTGCTTGGGCAGTGAGAATCAGTAATCTGTGCCATCAAACTGTGGGACTGTCCCTGACCTGGTATGGACACAGGCTTACAAGCGGTTGGTCCTGTCTGTCTCTGGAGCAGTCTAGCTGTCAGTCTGGATCAAGAACAGAGGCTGGAGGTGGCTGCCCTGTTATAGAGGAAAAGGGCATTTCATAGGAGACATATGGGTTGATTCATACCTGTTGGTCTCAGTGCCAAGCTATGTGTTGTGGCCACATGAATTTTTAAATATAGTTGTAGTGCCATTTTCCTAAAAACCTGAAATGAAGGTAGTGAATTCTTACTTGCACATTAAGTTTAATTTCCCTCACTTGTAACTCCAGCATATTTTTAGGGACACTTCAGCTCTACAGCAGCACAAACTTCCACTAATAAACATAAACAGATAAATAAATAAACCTCAGAAGGCTAAACCAGACTGGTACAGATTTCTGGTTATATATTATGGTTATCCACATATTTTATGAACTAATTTAGTTACTCCCTCTGTGATTGGCTTCTGATGAAAAATATCTGTTTCCAGAGCATAAAAACAGTATTTATCTGTTCTATTATAGTTGACTACATAGTTCTTGTTCACCAGCAAATTGCAGTGTCAACTTTATTGGCATAATTTAATTTTATTCACCAGGAAACAAAATTCTTCAACCAGAATAACTAGTTGCGGCTTTTATTTTTCAAAGTTACAATGAAATGAGCTTTCAGAGAGCAAAGTAAATATTTAATTAGTAACAAGTTATACAAAGCAACTGCCTCTATAGGAAGTGTGCTTTCCCCTTCTTTATGTAAGAGACTCATTGTTTTGAAAGCAGAATTTTGCCAGGATAATGACTATATGACACACTTACATAAAAGAACAGAATGTCATTCACCAGTAGTGATCATAAGTAATATGCAAGTATTATTACTTTCTCTTTCAGCAAATGTTGCCCACACTGTCTAATGCATATTTAAGAGGACTCGTTTGCATACCACATAAGGCAGTCTGTGTTATAAGCATTTATTGCATTGAAATCTCATTAATAGGTGCGTATTTGTGGAAACTGGCACTTTTACTAGCTGATGTATTCAAAAAGACCCAACAACTTATTGTTCTAAATCACTGTCCTTAGGACTAGCATTACAGAACAGGCAAATATCTTTGAAGACATTTAAATATCTTTACAGCATGTAAAATCAAGAGAAGAGATCTGTCCCAGTTTATCATCTTGTCTGGATAATTTTTCTGCTGTTCACTCTACCCCTTATGTCTTCCCCAAGGGTCCCTGTTCTCCCCCTAGCACAGCTCACAGCATCCTCTTCCAACAGTCACAAAAGCTACCACAGCCTTGTCTTCCCTCTATGTCTTCTTCCATAAGCAATTCAAAGCAATTAAGGATAATGGAGATGACGTGTGGAAACAAACTCCAAACTCGTAAAGAGTTTAAAAGCAGGTATGTTTATTACGGCACCGGATGCGAGAGGGAATATTTTCGCCAACCTCGCATACCGGGGACTAAAACTTGCCCCCTTTTATAGTTCCAGAATATGCATATTCATTAGGTAATTTACATATCGCCCCCCCCCCTCCCCACTCGCGCCCCTTGTGACTTTTCGGTGGCCGCTGGGTCCCCTCTGGTGGTAGTTGGATGAAGGCTGGTAATTTTCCTCACCAGTAAAGTTCTAGCCTCTCGGGGGGGGGCTGGTGCCCATATCAGTCCAAGACGGTTTTGACGCAGCTGCCTTGCCTCCCTATTTTCAAGTATGCCTTATCTTCAGTCTTGTGCTCCTTTCTGCTATCATCCTCCTTTCACACCATTCTGCACACATAACTGCTACTTCAAAGGGAACACATAAACTATTTCTTAACAACCTAACAACTATCCCACGGCTCCCTTTCCCCCCTCTTATCAGAGAGCTACTGAGATAGCCTCACTGGGTTCAAGGTACTCCTGAAGCTCTGCTCAGCCAATTACGCGTCACATAACTTTACCGCCTACAGATTGCAAGATTTGAGAAGGACCTTCTTACCTGGATGTAATAAGCACTGGAAAAGAGGATGGTCAGGTAAAGGACCCTAAAAGGTCAATATTTACAAAAGACACATGCTCCCACTCCACTAGTTGCGGAAAACATGAGAAATGGCCTCCTGAGGTTATTTGCAAACCTCACTACAGACCCGACATGGGATGTTTCTCAGAGAGGTGAGTCACACAACTGGAGCGGCACTGTGTCTCAGGGTTGACACAGCCCCACAGGGCAAATAGGGACAGGTTGATATAACACAGGCAGCTGTCGAGGCCATCTGTGCCATAGGGCTGCTGGCCCAGGGAGCTGCCCATGAAGAGACTTTTCCTCGTTTCCTGTCAGTTTGGGAGCGAGTTCTGCACACTGACTCTCAAAGATGCAGGCCACAGCTCCGCTTTGACGTGGAAGCAAACCCCAGCACTTGCTGCATCTCGAGTTGTGGCCACATAGACTCAAGGAAGTGAGTGCTGGATCCTTGTTTGTCTGCTTTCATTTGTCTTCACTGTTCAGTGACACTGAAAGTACAGAATGTAAATCTACACTAGGATGCTCTTACGTAATCTCTTCCACTGAGTGGTCTTTTCTTAGCTATCGGTAGGACACTGACCTCCTAAAAAAAACAGATATGACATGGGCTCTTTTCAGTAACTCCTACTTACAGGCTTGAGCTAGAAAGGCAAAATACTGAAATTTTCTTCACAGTGGCGAGATAAAGTCATTTGAAGAGCAATCCTGCAAGTGCCGAAACCACAGCTGATTTACTGAGAGCTATTCATTCTTAAAATTAAGCACTAACTGAAGGGTCTGGATGGCTGAGTACCAAAATTCATAGTGTCTTGGAGTATCAGACACTTTGTCAGTGTATGTGGCATTGATAAACATGGTAAAATTGAGGAAATATTACACTACAGATGAATGCCATTATCTTTATTAAAGTGTGGGGTTTAATTATGAGAATATTTCACTGTTTTTTCCTAATAGTTGCCTTATCTATACTCTATGTTATGTATCTTATGTTATAAACTCTCTTTAGTCCTTGCAGTCTCAAAGATGTGTAAAATTACGCAGTCAGATTTTGAGATTTAAAATGTACACTCAATACCTGAAAAGAGAAAAAAACTTTGTGGTTTTTTTTTTCCCCTTTAGTCTACTGAAGCATTCTATTTTTGAATTAAAATATCTTTAATTTGTGGATGCCAGGAGGGGTTTACTGAAAACACAATGACAGCTGTGATGTAACCTTAAATGCATACAAAAGATCTGTTCTGTGATTCCACAGAAATATCATTTATTTGTTTGATTTGCCATAGGTCTCAGTAACAGGAATAATAGTACTCCTACTGGCAGTGTTTCTCTTTGCCTTTACAGGAGTTAACATATCTCTTACAATACAGAGTACTTTAGAAATGTGAAAGTGCTGTCCTTTACACTGAGGCTGAGTGGTAGAACCATAATTCATTTTTTGCAGTCTTTCAGTAACAAGATATAACAAAAATTATGCCTTTATATGACTGAATTCTCACCTAAAGTGTGAAATATTGTATCCATTTTCTGCTTGAGAAGTTTTGTCAAACTGCGTAAGATGGGTAAACTGATTAGCTGTGAAGATTATTGTCTCATACAGACCAGACAAAAGCTCAAATCATCCTTTTGGAAATAAATAGAAACATAGTTATGAATATCATAATTTTAATCCATCTTTGCCACAAAGCATGTTATAACAAATTTCTTTGTACTTTGGAACTCATTCATCACTTCGAAATGAGCACACAGAGAGCATTAATTTTTAAACTCCCTTCTGTTTTGAAACCATAAAAATCAAGATATTAGAAATATTTATGACAAATAGAAGCTACACACATTATTTGTATAATGAAAGTGTTTATTTTCTGAAGAAAGACAGTAGGACAAAGAACAAGAAAGTGTAATGGTTGCTTCTAGCTTTTGGCTTGGCTTGTACAGAGTGTCTTATTGCAGAGATGCATGCCTTTACATCTATTTGTTATGTGAGCCCCAGGATAAGTTATTCTGAGAATTATGGTTACAAGACCAAATCTTCTTTTAAAAAGTTGTTCTAAGAGGGAGATAAGGCATTGCCACAAACATATTGTCCATAGGAGCTGACAATTCAGTAGCATATTTATTTTCTGAATTGTATTTGCTAGATTTTACATTGTCAAATGCATACTGTTGTCTATAACAGAAACATCGGTGGTCAAAATCAGAGAGGATTTTGAGTCTGTTCATATTGGAAATTGTAACATTTTGCTCAGAAACAGGAAGGCAGTATAAAGCTTGAAATCACTTGATTGCTATTCCCTCTGAAGGACACAAGAAGATCTGGATGATTATTTTTATGAAGGAGGTCTAAGAAGCTCAGTACAGAGTTCCACCCAAAAAGGCAAACAAAGGAATAAAATACAGGTTTTTTAATGGAGTCTTCAGTGAAAGAAGAGTAGCACAAAATGTATACAACCCAATGCTAAAGAGCTATCAAGAGACATAACAAAGCATGGCTTAGGAAATACTTGTATTAAAATTGATATGACAAAATAGGTCCAGATTAATGCTCCAAATGAGAACAAACAAACTATATTGTCACAAAGCTTGATTTTTTCAAGTACTTTATAGCTGCAATGTCTTGTTTAATTAGTTGCATATAACAATAAAATGGTGCTTCACTGTAAAATACTTAAAAAAAATATTCACAGCTTGCTATTTATGACTTTTAATATAAAACTTTTGATGTGTAACGTGTCTAAGCAAATTCACCCCTTTGCTTTTGAACCATATATAAAGTACATTAAATAATCAACGTCTGGTTTTGAATTTTGGTGCTGCATTTACTTTCCTGAAATCCCTCAGATCATCATCATTTTTTTTCACGACTTTTATAGATACCACTTAGTGGTACAAGAAGTGAAATGTTAGCTACCCTTTTGAATGGCTTAGAATGACCAAGTAACCAAGTAGCAAACAGAATTTAGATCTCAGCAGAAGTTAACATTTGAAGAGGAGGAATAAATAATGGCTCAGCTGTAGGAAATATTCAGAATAAAACTTGAAACAGTAAAACTTGTCTGCTTCTGCCTATAAACATTATATATTGCATGTGCTACTTTCGGATTTGTTAAATATTACAAAACTGATAAGCATAAGAAGAACTAATGTTGAGTTTCTTTTAATGAACAGAAATTGGGGATTAAAAAATAAATGAGTGCTGCATTTTTGAAATCAGAAAAAATATACTCTTTGGGGTTTTTTTCAATTTGGGTATTGTAATTGATGGAAAATTCTGGTTCTCTAAATACCAACCTCTGGAATAATATTCTTGTGTACCTACATGGTTTCATAGCTTTATTCCTCCCACTTTTTATAGGCAGATAAAAGCATACATAGTCATTAAAATCAGAATGCCTACATCAGTTGAACCTGAGGCTGGGCTTCAGCACAGGAAAGGAAATGAGGAGACACCACTTGCAGGATATTGATGAGGGAAAAGCCAAATGTTGAAATATTCTCTATCATAATTGGGTGATTCACACCAGATGGAACAGAAAAAGAGGCATCTACAACCTGATCATATCACTCAGATCTGCATTTGTATTGCTGTGGGGTAAACTGATCTATGGTGTGTCCTTAACATCCTAACGGCCACAAAACAGATTGGAAGCTGCTGTTGTACTCGTGCCTTGTGCTGTAACTCTCTTACATGTCACGGTGAAGTTGATAACCACCTTGTGTGCCTCACTCGAATAAAAAAATAAACCCAACTAATAAGCAGTAGTAAAACCTAAAGACTTTAATGGTGGGAATAATTTACAACATAAGCCAACTAATGTTGCCAAACACCGTATGACTTCCCCAGAGTGTGTACCTGAGGAATTGTGGTAGCTTCAGTATATTTGTATACTCCTCCTCTGCCTGAATAATTCCATTCTTTTCCATATATTGTCTTTAAAGGTGACCATTTTTACTCTAAATCCACTGTTATTCATACACTTATTTACATTCCTGATAAAAATTAGTCAAAGTCATGTAGTCAACAGCAGGACAGTGAATCTCTGTGCAATCCCCCACTCTCCACCGCCTAACAGAACACCCATTGCATACCTTGATACCCGATAACATGCATATGTGTACTTACTTGACTTCCCAAGTCAAGTATATACTATAATAGTGCTATCTTATGGCCAGATTTCACTTTACAAGCTTCACATTTCCAGGTTCAATAATTTCATGATTTTCCCTATTCCTTTCATAGTCATAGGCAGCTATCCTTTAAATTACCCTCTTTGACAGTCATTTACTCCAAATGGGCAAAACTGCTGGTCTGTGGCAACACGATTTCTGTCTGGAAAGTGAGTTTGGTTTCATCCTCTCTTCACAAGACAATTCATGTGTTTCACATTAAACTGTATAAGAGGCCTTGAAGCACATCTCTCTTCCAGCAAATAGTGTACATTCATTTCACACAGTGTATAACGCCAGCCAAGCACTGCATTCAGCTTGCTAATTAGATTGTTCATTTTGTCCCCTCGCCTTGCTTCTGCCCCTTTAGAAAAGGAGTTTTTCAAAACAGATTAGTAAGAACTAAGCCACTATTTGGAAAACTTTCCCTGAAAATAGTCTTTGCTTCCTTCTGCTTGTGGAGACTTGATTAAAGATAAGATATGTGTTAAGAAATGATTCAAATGCTAATGATATGTGAACTTGACTCTGGGACATCCAGAGTATCTAGATTGGAATTGGTGTCAACCTCCAGCAAATCTCTACAGAAGTAGTAGATTTAGATGTAGTCTCCTGTCGCCCTTTTTTATTTTTTTTTTAGAATGTGCTTTCTTCAGTCACTTTCTTTTCCTGAAATACTCAATGTATGTTGAAGAAATAATGTGAGTAACAAAGAAGCATGAAAAAGTGTTGGAAGGTGGGGGAAAAAAATTAAGAAATCTATCTGGTTTACCTCACCCAAGTAAGAGTCTGATATGCCATCTGCACACACAGCCTGTGGCATTTCCCAATCCTCTCTTAAAGATTTTGAAGCAAATTACTTTTGAGAAGAGGCTGAGAAAGTGTGGTTTGGTAAATGTGGAAAATGAGATGGGAGAGAGGAGGGTCTTTTTGCTTTCTTCTACTACTACTACTAAAGAAAGTGGAAAGAGACATTAGTTGGAGGTGCAGCCTGAAAGTCTGAGAGGCAGAAGGCACATAATTCAGCAAAGAACATTTCAGTTAGACGTAAGAATAAAAAACCCTTATTGTCTATGAAACCATTTGCCCAGCAATTTTTCTGAAATCTCCCACTTTGGAGAGATTGCAAACTCAACTGCAAAAGCAGATGATTAACCCAAATTAAATTTTCTTTTGGCCCTGCTGGGAGCAGGAGTTTGCACCAATCTCCATAGGTCCCTTCCAACCTCAATTACTCTTTTTTTTTTTCCCAATAATTTTACAGTGGAACCTGTTTTGGAGATACTACTAGAAACAAGGAATATATTTATCACCTTCGTGTTCCCATTTCATACTTCCCATTTCAGCTTTCTTTTTATTCTCCAACTCTCAAATTTGTGGTACAGCATTATTGTGAAGAACATCTTTCTTGACATTTCAGAATTTGCTTGATTGCTTTAAATTCTTCCTTTATATCCATAGGAATCATGGAAGTTTTTTTAAAGATTAAAGTACACATTATAAAGTAAAATAAAAATATTGACAAGAATAGGGAAAAATTATTAGGGAAAATACTGCCCAAAACTCCAAAAGTTTTTGAAAGCTCACCTCACCTATATGTTTTGCCCCTAGATAAATTTTTTATCATTCTTAGATCAACCTGATGTGCTCTCCACGCTGTTAAGAGAATATCTTACCTTATCACAGGACTCCAGTGATATGAAGATCAAAGAGCTAATGTTTATTATCCTATCCAGTTGTGGTTATAGTACTTCTAGAGAGCAGTAGGTAGTATCTAATCAGGTAGGGCACATGGCACTTGTGGTTCTCAGGTATTTCCCAATATGACACTCCATGCTCACTGCATCTTAATTTCTCCAGGACTTTTAAGTATTTGTGTTAGATTTTCCATATTGTAGCACTGTCTCAAGTATAATGTTTTTTGGACAATTTCAGATAAAATTCTTTGTCTATTTTCCAGAATGAAAGTAGACTGAAAATTGTTCTTTGTCCTGCAATGAAAAACTCTGGTTAACTTTCTCCTGTGCAAAATCTGTACAAACCACCACAGTCTGGACAAGAGATTCACATTCTGTGCCATAATCTGCACAGATCTGAATGAATTTTTCAACTTAAAAACTAAGCTTTGCTGTCATGTGCTTAGAAAAAAATAAAATTTCCCAAAGCACCTATCAGCTTGGTCCGGATCAGATCATTACCCACCAAGAGACCTTTGCGCAGCAGTTTGGAGTGGAGGTCAGGACGAGTGGACGAGGTCCCTGCGAGCAGCATGGTTCTTTGACCAGTCTGGGCAGCACAAAGGCAATCCTACATCTGACTGAGGGGCAAGATATAAACATGTTTTCTCAGAGAAAAGGCAGATGTTAAAGTATAAGTTCTGCAATCAAAAATAATACATGAGACAAATGCCTATGAATAAAAGGCCTTCATTGACCACAAAAGTGACCTCCCTTGACAGTACTCATCAACTTTCCCATGACATAAAGTCTAAATTTTATGAACCTAGATTAATTGCCTTTGTATCTGATCTGTGTGACTTATAATATTTTTATTGTCAAAATAATTATGACTCCTAAAAATATGTTGAGGTACAAAGAGTCC
The DNA here is from genome assembly GCA_013396935.1 of Baryphthengus martii. Classification (NCBI taxonomy): domain Eukaryota; kingdom Metazoa; phylum Chordata; class Aves; order Coraciiformes; family Momotidae; genus Baryphthengus; species Baryphthengus martii. The sequence goes on from VWZK01017373.1 coordinate 26,977, forward strand.
TGAATTTATTTTTTAATTAGAACTATGCAGTTTTATGTTAGCTAACTGCCATAGCTTGGTCACTCAGACTTTTCACTTGGTCCTTATTTACATACATGATTAGAATTTTAAAGTATTTATCTAACCTGAAATATACCTATATCTATGATATGTAACATAAGAAAAAATGGTTTTGTTTTTACTGTGAGCACTCTTCTGTAACCGACACATGTATTTCCCAGTTCACAAAAATTTCTATTGTATGCATTCTAGTCCATATTTGTTTCCTATAAATGAGTTTTCTAACCTGCTGAACCCCAGTACCTCATTTGCAAGTGGTTGCCAACTCACAGGATTACAGTGATTTGTTTTAAGCAGTACATCAGAGGACCATAAGAATATGAAAGTTTGCTAATGTTTTTACAGTCTCAAAGCTGTCTATAAGCAGTTGAAATTGAAAATAAGAATAGCTCTGAAACTGTTAAACCAAAAAATGAGCTTTAAGAAAAGGTCAAGATTTGATGCTGAAGTACAAGCCCTTCCTTCTAGAAAACAAGCCAACTTTGTTCTTGTTAGGAACATCATGCAGTAAATTCATTTCATCTAATGTTAAGAGACAATTTTTAAAGCATTCCATTTATTAGATTTTGGGCTTTAGGCAGATATAGATTGTTATGGCACCAGAAAACGTCTGGAGTTACAACAGGTTGAGATCTTGTGCTAAATTTTTATTCCATGTCTTGCCACATAAATAAAAGTACTTATGACAAGATTTCTCCTCACAGGATTTTACAGGTCACAAATGATATCACTAGCAACAGGAGCTCACTGAAATAGTTTGCAGGTTCTTGTGTAACAGAATATGCTGCTATGTTTTCCCCACATACACCAAAAAAAATGGCAGCAATACAGTTCCAAAGACCACAGAAGATGTGCTACATGTTCCTCTTGAAAGGAGGCCAGCCACAAAGATCCAGCATGAACTGGTGAGATATATATGTACTTCCCTGACCACCTATGCCTCCTTCCGGGGGTGCATCCTCCCTCCAGGAGGTTCAAATCCAGTTGGAATGTCCTGTAGAAAAAAAGGCAATCCTAAAACTTAATTTGGCTTCAAAATTATAGGAAGCAGGTCAAGTAAGATAAGAAGGACAAGTCATGGGTGTGGGTGTGTGTCTGTGTGTGTGTTTGTTTGTGTGTGTGTGACTGGTGGGCCCGAGGGTGCAGCCACTTGGCCTCAAAGCCTGGTGTCAGTGCAGCACTGCTGTGGTACCAGGGCTCAGTTTGAATGTGAAAGCAGGTGTGGTGTGAGAAGGTACTGGAACTAGAGCCACCGAACTGCATGTAAGATGTCATGAAGCAGCAAAATAATAATAATAAAAAAAAAAATTAAAAAAAAAAAGGAAAAAGGCGGTTGAAAGGAACCTGTAGAGGGTAACTCAGCAAGACCAAGGCTCGGCCTGCTCCTGGCTACAGCAAAGGCTCACCTGTCTGTGCCTGACAGAGCTAACTGCAAAACTGTTTTGTCTGGCCTGAGGAGCATATTAATGCTTAGCCTGGCACTGTGTTGGTCCTGGCTTTCTATTGCACACAATAGCTATGCGTTACCCAATAAACAACTGCTGCGCTCTCTGTTCTGTGTACAATCTGCTTGCAAAGCCTCTTTGTGTGTGGTAAAAATTCCTGAACCAAGGTGACTCAGGAGGAAGAGTGACGTGTGCTGTTGGCATAAAGATTCCTGTTGATTTAACTTCAGTGTTTGCACTTCACTACAAATATTTTAATTATTGATAAAAGCATAATAAGGAGGGAATAGAAAGGGACAATTAATGGAAAGGGACAGAGGAACAGAGAAGAAGGGAGGAAAAATAGCAAAGCAGAAGTATTGTCTCTGAACTTCACTTGAAGCAGAGGTTATTAATATGATGTTTTACTCAAGCCAAACATGTGTCTGTGCATGAACAATTATCTCCATCATGAGCAAGGGAAAGTTGCTGAGGCCTCCATGATGCCCCACATACTGCCCTGCACCCCTACCAATGCAGGGTGACAATTTGTCCCCAGCGGCATGAGGGGTGCTTTCAAATTAAGTCTTCCCTGAAGTTAACACCAGGGTTGAGAAGCATAGAATCATAGAATGCTTTGAGTTAAAGGTCATCTAGTTGCAACCCACCTGCCCTGGCAGGTACACCTCCCACTAGATCAGATTGCTCAAGGCCTCATCCAGCCTGGGTATGAACACATTCAGTGATGAAGCATCCACAACTGCCCTGGGCAACTTGTTCCAGTATCTTATCGCCCTCAGAGTAAAGAATTTCCTACTTATTTCCAATCTAAATCTACTCTCTTCCAGTTTCAAATCATTACCCCTCATCCTATTCCTAAAGGCCTTTTTAAAATTGCCTCCCCATCTTTCTTGTAGGCCCCCTTCAGACACTGGTAGGCTGCAATAAAGTCTCCCTTGAGCATTCTCTTCTCCAGGATGAACAACTCCAACCCTCTCAGCCTGTCCTTGTACGAGAGGTGTTCCAGCCCTCTAATCTCTTTGTAGCCCTCTTCTGGACCTGCCCCAACAGGTCTATGTCCTTGTGTTGGGGTCTCCAGAACTGCACACAGTACTCCATATGGAGTCTCACAAGAGTGAAGTAGACCGGAGAACAGAGGAGGGAAAGCAGGAAGAGAAGAGAGTGTGGGACAGAGAAGGAAAAGGGCAGAAGAAAGAAAAGCAACCTGCCTGAAAAAGTGAAATAATTATTCCACAGTAAAACAGTGGATAATTTGAATTTTATCACACTTTCCTTTTTCTAAGTGTTCCTAGCCACAGACAGATTTTGCAGATGAACTGATTATCAGGTAAAATATTAACCTTTAGTATTCTGTGGTCTTAAATGTTAAAATTGCCTTGAAATATAAAGTTCCTTTTTTTCCCTAAAACTGTTTCATAGATGAAACATTTAATTATACACTGATCAAAACAAATCTTCCATGTAATGGATTCAAGTGTATTTTCTTTTATTGCTGAAGGAAATTCTATATACAATACAGCACAAACCAGATCATTCAGTTTCTTCCATTACAAGCCTCCATGGAGCATGGAAAATCTCAGATATGTCTCATTAGCTTTTCTGCATGTGTCTCTCTAATTATGAAGTGCTATAATTGATCATTTTCCTTTTCAAATTAATTTATAGCATAAGAAAATTTGATTGAGGAAATGTACAAAAGAAATACTTTGGTTTGACCTTACAGCTTGTTCCAACTCTTTGGCTTGTCTCCATCGGAATCATTAAAATCAATTAAGGAGTTAAGTACAGCACATCTATTGTTCTACCATAGAATCAATAGACCCTTTCAAATCTCTTATAATTTCAGGGATCACAGCAACAGTTTGAAGAATTGCTCTTTTGTAGAATCATAGGTTGTAATCCTACATACAATGACTTTGATAGGTTTATTTGCCTCTTTAAAGGCAAACACATACACTTTTGGGGATTGAAACTATAGAATGATCTGTAAGAGAGGCATTCGATACACTTTCCATGTCTGATACCATGGATGCTGCATGAAAACTGAAGTATAGCTGATTTATTTGCTCCAATCAATTTCATTAAAATTGCTAAATATTCAGTCTACTAATGGCTTGTCATTTGTAGCTGCAACTATATTTAGAAAAAGGAAAAAAAAAATAAAAATGTATCCAAGTAACAAGGGTGTGGGCCATGTCATAGCTACGTGGCTGGATCGGCCAGTAGCAGTCATTGAAGCAACTGAAATAAGAAATGCGGGGAAGGACAGACTAACAGTCTTTAAGGCCCAGAAGCTACACTATTTTAATAATAACTTGGAGCCAGAAATAAGGCAGCTTGACTTTGGTGAAACAGGATTATTTCATGTGAAGCATGGCTCCATTTAGGAGCTGTAAACTCGAAGCTGGGACAGTGTTCACTCATATTTGTGTAGCATCTCACAAATAGGACTGATAATGCCTAAGGGTGCCAGTGCTAATGCTGGGTAAATGTTAAATGATTCTTGTGCTTTTTATTATTTAGCAGCTGGGCTGTGCAGGAGACAGTGCTAAGTATAATCAGTTTCAATCACAGTGAAATCTTACAGACCAGATAGGCATGTTGGAAACTAAGGAACCTTATTTATGACAGAGTTCAATACAAATGAAGGAGAAATGAATGAGGAGAGGAAATCCCCTAAAGTCAATGTCTGTAGTTAAATCTTATTTATGGGCACAGAGGAAGCACACCTTACATAAATAAAGGCAAGACTTTATTGCTTGTGGAATCAAAATTGAAAATCCAATTGGTTTTAGTACACATCTAATTGTTACAGAAAAAGAATGAAGAATAATAGAATTAGCAATGATATATACATGCATCTTGGTTTCTACCTTTTCCTGGTGTTGTGTTCTCCCTTTCCCTACTCTGGCAGTGGGGGGCGTTATGGAAAGCTCTCAGCATCTGGAGTCCTTCAGAGAAGGAAGGAACACCACATTTGTATTAATGGTTTCACCTCACCTGGCATCCTTATATGCTTGATGATAGCACTCTTTCATACCCCATTCTTTCTTGAGTGGTGTACATCTCCATGTTACAGATGATACCTTTTTTCTATGCTGGATATTATTTTATTGTTCTCTTTTCCAAGCCCAGGGCTACATTTCTTTGACTGACCATAGCTGAGCAGTTTATAACCTTGGGACCTCCAGTGCCAGCCTCTGCCCCATCTCATCATTCAGCAGCATTTGATGCCTCCACTTCTTAAGGGTGCTATCTTACCAACCTATATTTCTGTATGTGACATCATTACAGTAGAGTCATCATCAAAAGATGGTAATACCATACAAAGACAGAACAAAGCAAACCAAATTAGCTGTAGACACCTGGCAATTAGGAAAAATGTTGTAACAGCTAAACCACATTAAAGTAAAGCTGCTGGCAGGTCATCAGAAGTTCAGACTGAGCAGGCATGACAATCCTCAGACATGAGACCTTGCAAACTCAGTACAACACTTATGCCCACATGCTAGGAATGGCCATACCATATTGTAGAGCTTCAGGGTAACACTATTAGTTGCTTGTAACTTCAACAATAAATTCTACAAAATTAGTATTTTCTTCATCTGACAAGACACTTAGTTCAACATTAATATGTTGTCTGCCTGCAGTGAGAAATAATAACTCATATTTTAATACTGAAAAGCCAAATTAAGTGTTTCCATATCCAGTGCGGAGAATCCTAAGCACTGATTACTGCATAACCTGTAATAAACAGTCATAAAAGGTGTCTACATTAAAAACATTAGTAAAGTATCAGTGATGTAACTTCCCTTTATAATGCAGTTTCCAGCTTACATGAGAATAAGACTACACGTAAGTATAGTACACCTCACAGTCCATAATACCATATATGCTTGTTATCATCCACAATATAGGGATAATTCAAAAGCATTTTTTTTCTTAATTTGTGAAGAAGTGCTCAATTTCTACATTGGCAATGTGAAGATTTTTTAAATTATGTTGTTTTTTTTCTTAAAGTAGCAGGCTCTCTGAGGGTTTCTCCACCCTTTTCTGACAAGCAGCTTTAACCATCTCTCTTGCATAGATGGGTACCAGGTACATTTCTGAAAATGATATGTGGCTGTCAAAGTGAGAGACAGGAGATAAAGCACCCTGCTACTCCTTGGCTTGCTCTAGCAGCTAGCTGGGAAACCACAAAATGCAGAGATGAAAATTCATCATCAAAATACTCTTCACCACCAATCTTTCTTTCTCCTATCACCAGCAAGCCCCTAACATCAAGACAAACAGGGTGACCCTGACAAAGAGCTGACTATTGGGTTGTGTGGGCCAGCTATCAAGTTTTACTACCACCATTTTCTGTCTTAACAGAGCTACTCCTAATTATGTGTCAAGAACACTTCCTGCCTCAGAAGGCAATAATCTGCATCAGTAAAGAAATAAACCACCATGGGTCAAAATGTCTTTCTTCCCTTGTAGTACTTTGAGGGCTCAGCACCCACTTTGGGTGGTGTATGGACAAGTCCCAAATTCCCATATAGCAAGGAATCAAAAAAGGGGAAAACAGCTTTTGCAAAAGAGCTTATGTACTCAGAGTCAGCAGAAACTGCAGTGCTCTCTGCGTAGCCTTTGCTTGAAACATTTAACACTGTAAGGGGCAGGACACAGAAAAAAAACCAGCTGGGGAACAGAGGAGCTTTGGCAAGAAAATGCTCTGTTAATACTCATTAATTCAGATAATTTATGTGCAGTGTGCAAATGACACTACGGAAAATTAAAATGCCACATGCATTACTTCTTTTCTATGGAGCAAATATTATAAGAACTGGTACACTATTTCTAATAAACTGCCTGGTGTTTCTTTAACAGTTTGATATTTTAGATGGTACTATATTTCCTTCATGAAACCCATGGGAAAAACATTTGCAATTCAGAACCCATGTTGAGAAAATCATCTGCATATCTATTGTATTAATGTATTTCTAACGAAAGCAAAAGGATAATTCTGAATGCCATTAGTTCATACTTTTTTTTTTAAATTTTTTTTTTTAAGAGATTGTAATTTTCTAGGAAAGCTTGAGATCTCAGTTTTCTACAGTGCAGTTGCCACATGTGAACAGTTTATTCTGAATTTTATCTTTGGCAACTAAAATCAAGCTTTAATTCCTTTCAGCCTTTTTTTTTATTTTTTCTTGATAAATTAGACATACAGTATCTTATGTTAATATTGTAGTTCATAAATTTTATACTTACAATTTTATATTTCATGCAGTTTGCTCTACTTTATCCTATGCCAACCATTGAGTATTCCAATTTCTACATATATCTTAACTCTCAGAAATACCTATTATCATATTTTATTTTCAGTGTTTGTTACCTTTGGGAAAAAAAAACAAAACAAAAAAAAAGAAAAAGCTACTTGTTGGTTTAATCAACCATCAGCTGGCAGGATCATTTTCACACTTCTTTTATATTATACAGGTCAGAAGTCCTGGAAAAAAAATATATATTAGGTAATAAAATGTCTTTTAAAGAATTGAACCATGCAAATTTAATGTAGTATATGCACATTTCTAAGTGACAGATGTTGCAGAAAAAAAGGGATAATACACAAGTCTCTTATTTTTAAATTACTACTGTTGTATTCAGGAAAAAAGAAAATCATTAAGCTTACAAGAATTAAAGCAGAATTAAAATTTTCCCATTTAATTCTAGTTCCTTTGCTGGTATTATTTTCTGTAAAACATTACAACAAGAGCTCACCAGAATATTTTACAGCGAAAACTCCATACCTAATAGATAATGATGTATGATAGCAAATTTACATGTTGGGTTTGACTACTCTACAATAAATAGGGGAAAAAGTTATATAACACAACCCCAATGGAGATCAGCTCTCTCTTATGTGAGATCTCTATTTGCTGGATTAAAAAAAATCATGTTCAGTTTTTATTTTTTTTCTCTTTTATATGTGTCAGTGTCCTAAATGAAATCTGGAGATCTGCGTATTACAGCATCTCAACTTCTTCAAGTAAGAAAGCATACATTGTATATTTAAGTCTGTATAGGAGGGAAATCTGCCTCTCAAATGATCACAAACTGGAACTTTGAATGCAAATTACCTTCCCACACAGATTAAAAATAAGGAAAAAAGAAATAATTATAAATGTTTCTTTAAACGAAAGTCAAACATATAAACTGATTTTTCAGATTTTTTTACCCAAATCCGATATGATCAAAAGATTTATTTTCAGAAATTTCTATTGTCATTTAAATCCAGGTCTCCTTCCTCACCCTTGTTTCATAATAAAGGTCAGCCAGTACAATAGACTGTTGCTGAATGGAGTAAAGCCAAAATGCAACAGGTTTTACCAATGGAAGCAACTCTCTTGCACTTGTTAGTGTGCTTATATTTGGACTATCTTACTGCAGCTCATTATCCATGGGAATAGTAAATTTATGTTTCAGCCATATCTCATTTTCTCTATTCTTCCATTAGTAAAGGATTTGAGTCAGGCAAGCTTTATATACAGCCCAGGCAGCACAAACAGATGGTTTGTTTGAATTATGCTGTCGTCACTACAACTTATAGCAATCACTTCCAGAGTAAGACATTAAATTTTCCTCAAGGTCCCTCAAGGACCAAGTTTTAGAGCTTATAGTGGAGAGCAAAGTAGAGCAGCTGAAGGCTGTAAGGCTTCTCACAGTCACCAAATTGATTTTTTATGTCCCTGTGGTGCTGAACCACAGATTCATAAAGTTAGGTTGAAAAAAGGTTTTCATGAAAATGTTTCAGAAAAGCTGGTACACAGTGTTTTGTCTTCCTTTGGAAAACATGAAAATGCCAAATGCTAGGTACTTGCTACCCCAAGACTCTGGCACTCTGCTGATACAGAGCTTTGCTATCTATTATTTTCCTTGTCATATAAACCACAAAAAATGAACCAGTTCAGAGTCAGAATTTTAGCACAATAGTCATGTTGCCAAGAACAACTGCAGGATTTCCTTCACCTGCACAAAGAAAACAGCTGGAAGAAATTCTTGTCTTAAATATTTCTGGATTGCCTTTCCTTTCTTTAAAAAATTTATTACAGCAAAGGTTTCCATTTATCCTGTTATGTAACCAGGTATCTGCCATCTGCTGTAGGAAAGTGCAGTTTGCTGAGATATTCCTGTCTGGTGGTGGAAGAAGAAGCTGTGTCAGAAGGAGGCAACCACCTACATCTGCACCTAAGATAGCATCTTTCATATCTTAAGAAAACAACACAGTATGATCCAAACAAACAAAATGATCATTCACTAACTTTACAAAAGGAGACATAACAATCCACTGTTGACTAGTAACATTTTGCATTGTGTGTCCACTTCATCACAGTTTAAGATTTTTTTTTCACTTAGAGGTATGCAATAAAGCTGTGAAGTAGCAGACATTGCTAGGCACACTGCACAAAAGCTCTGCAGAAGCAAGCAGACAAAAAAGACAAAACCACTTATCACGACGTAAAGCTCTGTGCTTTGGCCTTTCTTTTGTGTTGCCCATGCCGCTAACTGAATGTCACTCTTTCACCAGAGAAGACAAACTCGTTTTGCCATGCTGTGCTTACCTTTGTTACGATATTTTCCTGCTACCTGTAGTCCCAGACCACTGGACCTACAAGTTAAGTGTGTTTTGGAGTTAGATACACCTGACCCTGCAAACCTGAAAACCAAGCCAAACTTCAGCATGTAGTGTGTGTTAAAGGAGTAAAAAAAATGCACTTTTTACTGTGGACATATTTTTTTTCTGATGCAGTTGGGTTGCTGTGAGTAATGTTAGCACCTTATGAATATAAGAAAGAGTAAACTAAAATTTCTTGCCATCTCCATTCATAAAAATAATATTTTTAATACCAATAAAATTTAAATGTTAGCAAGTACCTTGGATGAAAGTTCATACTTTAGAGCATTACACTTCAGTTTTGTTTGGGTTATCATATAAAGGTGCTTAAGAGATATTTCATATCAAAATTGGAAAACATAGGAAGTTGTAGAAGAGCAGAAGAGAAGGAAGTGCTGAAGGTTTTGGCAAAGAGGAAAGAGTGTAGGAGCAGATGACTAAATCCTGTATTTGTGGCCACAGAAGGCTGTGCATATGAGCTAAAACTGCAAAAAGAAGGTAAAGATAGGAAAGATAAAGACATCAAGCATGGAGCACAATGGTACAAAGTCATGACGAACAGCAACTACTCCCATGGAAAGACTTGAGGAAACCTATAGTTTGTAAAAGTCAATGTACAAAGAGTCACACAATGTTAGCCCATCCCTGCACCCTTCTCTTTGACATATGTTAAGAAAAAACTTTCTGCAGCACCTTGTGTAAAAGCTCTTAGCTCACCAAGTCTATCAGCAGCACATTGGATGTTATCACTGCCAGGAAACAGTGAATTCCTTTCACTGTTAATAAAGTTCATCTAAAATTAGCATCTCAGCCACACAGAACATGCCACCTGAGGCAAGGTATCTCTCCTCTAGTCAGCCCCCAGCATGGGTCTTTTTTCTCCCCACACTCTGTGTTAGGAAGTATTTTCACTTGTTGGTCAAATCCAACAGGATGATGTCTGGAGCTGGCATTGGATGCTCCAGAGAAAGCTTCTGTGAGGCAAGCTTCTGTTGTGCTGCTAAGTAGCCTGGGAGAGTAGAAAGCTGTGGACATGGATAATTCAGAGGTGATCGAGAACAATGAAAAAAAGCAGTAATATGGCTTACCCTGGTTCTGGGTAGTTAGAAGAGGAGATCCAATCCCTAGGAAACTGGTGCTGGAGAATAATTTAAATAATGCAAAGAAACACCAAACCAATAGCTGAAAGGAACTGAAAAAGGGAATGTATTCAATATGGGCAATGTTAAGGCTCCACCTTCATATGCAGCATGGACGTACTCTCCATGACAGTGGGCAATCACTTGAAAAGGAAAAGCAGATCACAAAGGCAGTAGACCAGAGGATATAGCATTGCAAAAAACAATCAAACATAACTTAATGCTACAATTGGATATATGCACAAGTGGATTCAAGGCACCTACTATTTATTTAAGAGCTATTCTGTATTCTTAATCCCATAAACAGCAGGATAACTTCCAAATATTCAGTGCTCTGGAAAAAAAGCATTTCAAAAGAAATTATTAAGTCCTTCCTAAAGTGTTAATAAACATAAATCTATGTGTCCATGACAATGAGAATATGATAACATTATCTGCCTTAAAAATTTCTGATTTCCCCCAGAATGTATCTGGATATCTTGTACTAATTTCAACATTTTTATTACCCAGAATACGTCTGCTTAAAAAAAAAAAAAGAAAAAAAAACAAAAAAACTAACACATACTCCTGAAAGGTTTTATACTTTATAATAGGAAAGTCTTTCTGACTCATATACTTAAACTGAGTAAGGGAAAACTTATTCCTTCCCCACAGGACTCAGTGTATTAAATCTTGTGTATTACATTGGCTACACTGAAAATGGCAAGTCAGTCAAAATGGAGAATTATCACCTTTAGCTATTTTTCATACATTTTCCAATTGTTTTTGTGCTTCTGCTTTCTCCCATACCTATATAATATATGAAAATAAGTCTTTTGATACTCTCAAGCTTATTTTGCAGTTTCTTGTTTACTGGGTTTTACACGTAAAGATGAGAAATGTATGAAGGTATATCCTTAACTTTGTTTTCATATTTCAAAAGCTTGTGGCATCCAGAAAATACAAACATTCCTGTGTGCCAGGGAAAGCATTCGTATCCTGCACCTCACAAATTTTGAATTCTCTGCTTCCCCAGTGTGCTTGGACTGTTCACTAACTCACTCATAACCTGCAAATGTGGTTTACAAACATGACTTGACTATAGGCTTTGTTCCTACTCATCATTAACGTCTAAACTGAGCCTAGTATGACATATGCACCCATGTCATTTGCTTACCCAAAGTGGACTAAGGCAAATAACTACATTTTTTGCCAGACTCAGGTCTTAGCTAGTATTAACGGACTCATGTGTATGCTAGCTCAGATGAAAGCCATATAGCTACACAAGTAGATGACTTCATGAAGACAAGAATGATTAAAATCCTAGATAATGCTTACAGAGTGCTGCCAAAGAAAAGTCTTTGAGAACAATGAAATAATTAATCAGGACTGTACTATTAACAGCCCACATATATTTCACTTTCAGTGTGTAGATACTCTTCTTTAGGACTTTCTGTCCCCAGGCTCGTCATGCAGCACTCATGAAGAACGACAAAAAAACACTTGCTTCTAGATTGAGCAATTTGTGACTTACATAAAGACACACTGATAGATGGATGTCTGGACTCATTAAATGAACTGGACACTGTTTTATAGGAAGTGGCAGCTGGTCTTAAATAGCTGCTTTGAAAAAGGTCTCTGTGCTGCCTTTCCTAGCAAGCAGCTAATACATCACTGTAAGCAGGAACCATGCTTACATTAACATATTAGGCAAGATACAGCTCTACCAGTGGTTGCCATATTTGTGTTTGCTGATGTTATAATAAATTACTATTTAGTTCAGGATAAAACTGAACACCAAAGCCCCTTTATAAGTCTATCTATTTGACATTGGCAGGCAACCCTCAAGTAGGCTCACAGTAACTCCACGGAAGGGGACCGGTGACCTGGAAACTCCTAGTAAAGAATCTCATGTCGGTGTTTTCACAGCAATACGAACTGAAGCAAAACAAAAGACAGCAGAATCTTTAAAAACCAAATATAGGGTTTATGGAGAGGCAAGAATATTCAGGGAAACACTTCTTTCATCATATTTTTGCAAATCAGACTTGGTAGCCAACTTGAATTTACTTGTCACTGTTCCATTTTACATCTATGCCCTGGCAGAGGTGCAACAAAAAGCACCTATCATGGCAGAAAGCAGATAAACTCATGAAGAGGCCGCTCTGCCTAGAATTAATTTACAGACCTTAAATCAAGGATGGGGGTAAAAATTTATTTCAGTGTATAACTTCCAGCCAATGATGGTTTTCCTAAATGAGTATTAACTTTTAACCAAGAAGACAAAATAATCTTGATGGAATATACCTTGCACAAAAAGAAAGAATAGTCCTTTCCTCTTAAATGCCTGTGTGCCAAGCGGTATAAAAGCATTTAGTGTCATGCTATCAAAGGCATTTAGAGGATGAGCTCTAACTGTGACTTTAAATTTGAGTCCACTTTTCCTTAGAATTGTCAGCAACTGCTCATTTTTGAATGTGAGCTCTTCTTATATGATTCTATAATGGATGCTGTGGAATGTACATAGAGATGACAAGTAACAAATATTCTAAAGATACTCCTCATTTTTCTCCCTGTCCAAAGAATAATTTTCTACTATCTTCAAATATTTAAAATTACTGTTGCTCCCAAACAAAAAAAAGCAGGCTGTCACAACAAATTAGGAATGTCATGTCATCTAGTCAAATGTTTCTGGCATGCTGTATGCTTTCTACAAATCAGCACTAGGTGTAAGTGTAAAATAAAAAGTCTCACATTTCAGGATAACCTTTTACTTTAAAGCTTCTCAATTCAAACTTCAAGTCCTATTCCTCAATTGTGACACTAATAAACCCTTACAACCATGTGAGGATCGCAATTTAATTCTTGTATGCATTTCGAAAGGCTTCTGTGAAGGAGAATTGTGGAGAGAGGCTTAAGAGCTTGAGCCAATCTTAAATCAAATCCAGGAACCTGGGGAAAAGAATACAAAATATTTTATCTACGTGTTTTCTTTATTTTTTTCAAAAGCCAAAATCCAACATTATGTCATTTTGATGAAACCAGAAAAGTTGGTGCAGGTATCTTGACCAAGGTTTTAGTTTTACATACATCTACTGGCATAGTAAGGGCCAGCCTGAATTGTCATATCACAACAATATCACATACATCCAAATACAGTCTCAGACATGAGCTTAATAAAACCTTAAGAAATTATGCTATACTCCGTGCATTTCTCAGCAGATTTCAGTGAATCTGTCACATATCTGCAGAGCTTTGTTGGAAGGAAAAGTTGTTGCTTGCCACTAGAGGAGGTAAGACTAAGGTCAGGCTTCCTAGAAAACAGTAAGGAAAAGGTCACCAGAGCTGTGCAGAGCAGAGTCAAGGAGCGTTGTGAGGCTGATAGCTCCTGAGTAGGGATCAGAAAAGAACAGCGTGGTGGCTAAGATCTAAATTGTCTTCAACCTTGTTTACAGCAGTGAATAGTAGATGACTGAGGAAGAATATCAGAATAGGACAAATTGTAGTTTAGGGATATGCTGGGCCAGTAGCAGATCTTTGTATTTAGCAGCCTGGCTATTTTGTTTAGTTGGTCGGTTTTGTTATAATATATTTATGTAATCACTTTTGAAACTATGCAGAGTCCTGACATCCTCAACGGTACATGGCAAGAAAGTTCAGTTTAACCCTATGAAAGAAACATCTACATTTGTATATTTAGAATCAGATTATGCCAGCATGTGGATGACAGGAGGTGAGGAGACATTCCCTATCATCTGTTCACCTGTCTCGTGGCACCAAGGACTGCAGAAATCCCTACCACTCATCGTTTTTCCATTTTGAAATGCAGCCGTCCCTGTGTGAAGACTATTGCTTGACTTTGATGATCTTTGTCACTCTTCTTTTACACTTTTGTAGTTCTCTTACACTCTTTTTGAGATGGGAACCAGGATTGCAAGCAAGCCCCAAAACAGAAAGATATGTTATAGGTTGATGCAGTGACAATGTGCTGTTTGTCTTGAAATTCCCTAACATCCTTTTTGTTCTTCAAATGGTCACTTTTCCTTCAAATATCATCAGCATTCATGATTGCTCTAAAAATGGCTCTTAAAAAGAAGCAAAAATGTCATGATAATTTCTGTAATTACTTATAAAACCGCCTTGAGTTCATGAAAATTGCAACCACTATAGCCTGCTGACTCTACACTGTAGGCGGATTTTAGCATTTGTATGTACTCCTAAATGATCTCTGGCAGATTATCATCACTTCCTGAAGTATCTGTCAGCATTATGGTAAATTACACATTATAATTATAACTTGCTCTCAAATTGGTTATTCATATTTCAGGTATGATTGTTACCTTGTTTTTGAAAAGGTAAAAATACTTGTGGTGGATGAATATTTTTTGTAGATTATTTTAGAGGCTTTTTTTTTTTTATCTAGATATTTAACTAGCAGATCCAGTGATGAGGTCCAAGGATGACATCAAGAATGACTTAAATAAGATCCATATTTTCACAGTCAGTTAATGAGTAGAAATGTTTCTTGCAAGATTCATTTTAAGCATGCCAGAAATTGGCAGCATAAAAAAAGCAAAAAACTTTCTTTATCAAGCTTAAACATGTATTCTCTGAATACAATTTCTAAGTTTGATTGCCAAACTAGTTTAGAGATTTCCTACAGCAGTGGAAAATATCCTCTGTGAATAGGGCCTAATACAGCTTCCCTGAGGACAAAATAATTGTCTCTCACTGAAGACTGGTTGCATTGTTAATGTATACCAAAAGCTAACCTGGATTACCTACCTCTCTACTGTGTTTTGTGCTTGTAATTCTTCCTACATTTCTTATCAGTAATTGCAGTACATGCAAAGGATGCCTCGATGCAGTCACAGAACTGCAAACAGAACTGTAACCAGAAAGGAGGTTTACATGTGGAAGAACAGCTGGTGCAGATGGCAGCTCTGCAGATCGCACTGCAAACATAACATCCATCTGGGACCAGAGCTGGATGAATGTAGCATAATGAGATTTCTGAAAATTTTTGTGAAACCTGCTGAGTTTCACAAGAGTATCATTGAGGGTCCCATACGTCTTTGTCCACTGAACAGCAAAACTGGAATATTTTCTTATTATTTGTGTAAAAGACCTGCAAAGTTGCAGTAGTTCAGGGATAACACAAAGGAAATAATGGCGCCTTCCTCTACAAACCCATATAGAGTGATCTGATGATCATATATGCTATGAATATAAAATACTCATTGCGATTAGTCACAGGCAATTTACTTACCTAAACTGATGGTGCCAGCAGTTCCCCAAAAAGCTATGACTAGTACATGGGTAGTACAATTGTATTTGTAGTTTGAGAAGAAATTATTCATACACAGATATAGGAACTATATCTAGCAATTGGGACAGTTCATTCTCAGATTGATTAACTCTGACTTTGGAGCCTATAGACTTGAAGACCACCGCTACTAACTACGTAGACCTCATAGTCGCAACATTTATTTAGATGTAAGAAAAGCCTAGAGAGGACAAATCTTCAAAAAACCCACAAATTCTCTTTATCTGATGGGTACTCTATGTCACTAGGCTGGCTCATCTTTGAGAACTCTGCAAGGGCATATCACGTATCTTCATTGGTATCTGAAACTCCATGACAGTCTCCAAAGGAAAGTAGAAACATGGTGGATAGATAGATAGATAAGAACACTGGCAGGTAGAAAACAGTGTTAAGGCAGCCATTACCAGTGGGTTATTATCCAAGTAGAAACCTGTGCTCCTGGGTGTATTTACAGTTGAGATTTTTATTCATTATTTGCAATTATTACATTCTTTTTCATTTTCAGATGAAGCAGAGGAGCAATATGGAGGACACGATCAATGTGATATCTTTAGACATCACTTTCCTAAACCTCTATTTGCCTCAGCTTTTTCAGATATGGCCATTATTACTTAGCAGCACCTTCCTGGAAAGTATTTCAATTCAAAATATATTCAGATTAGTTTGAAATAGATTTCGTTTAATAGAGATGAAAGCAGGTTATTCTGTTTTACGCTATGGTACTGCCCAACTGATTTCCAGTTCTGCAGAAAACTCTGCGGTTGATAGTGATTCAAAAATTAGACATGTATCAGCAGTAATGCCTGCTCTTGAAAATAAAAAAGCAAATACTTTCACAAGATCTGTAACCAAGATATATATATGTGAAGCAATCCTGTAGATTTACTCAACTATACTTCAAAGGCCAACTTTAACCCCTGCTTTTAAAAATAAAAAGATGTTGAACGGCTAAGACAGCATCCAAACAGAAAAAGTTGCCAGAAGGTTAGAAAAAAACCACCTTCAAAAAGGGAAATGGGGTTGTTCAGCATACCAAACAAACAAAAACAAAAATAAAATCATAGTAAGTATTTGAATGCAAAAAACAGCTACAAATATGAAGGAAATTGACTCTTCCCATAGGCAAAGAAGTTATAGGCTTAAATTACAGCAAGTGCAGCTGAGGTTGGTCTGGGAGGAATGTTCTGATAGTAAGGGCGATGAAGCCCAAGTGTGAAAAGAGAGTGTTGCCGAATCTCCTGCTGAGAGGTTTGTAATAGCAAATAAACAAGAACCTAATGTAAATGTCTTGGGAACCATCTGGACAGATTCTTACTCAAACCTTTTGCAGAAGCAAACAAACCTATTTCTTTTGTTAATGTAAAATAATAAAATCCCCTGCTATTGTTTTCCAAAACACATGAAAACATATATACTGATGTTAACTGAGTAATATG
The DNA here is from genome assembly GCA_013396935.1 of Baryphthengus martii. Taxonomy (NCBI): domain Eukaryota; kingdom Metazoa; phylum Chordata; class Aves; order Coraciiformes; family Momotidae; genus Baryphthengus; species Baryphthengus martii. The sequence continues at coordinate 44,022 of VWZK01017373.1, forward strand.
ACATCAGTGATGTTCTTCCACTCTATTTCTAGGTATAACGACTTTAGACAAAATCTCCTTTGGTTCATTCTGATGATTAGCAGAGTGGAGCAAATTTTAACCTAATGGAAGTTTACTTTCCTGATGTCAGTGAATCCAGATTCGTTGGATCTAAAATTGGCACTAAGAGTACGAGTGCTTTTAGTCTCTTAATTTAAAAAAAAATCATTGCTAGTTCCATGAGGACAAGCCCATATATTCATTGTTCTTAGGGTTAACCCACCCATCCATTCTCCAATCTGATCTCATTTATTCTAACTTCCTTATCTTCTGTATTTCCTTCTTGAATTCTAATATTTATTTTAAACTACAAAAGCTAATAAGATCTGCCAGAAACTTAGAATTCAAATCCAGAGGTTACAGGTGATTATAATATTATCTGAATTGTTATCTAACTGTTGGCAGGTATTCCACAGTTACCACTGGAAACTTTGGTAACTGAATTTATTAAGCCTATAATAAACACAATCAATAGGTTTAAAACTAAAATATTAAAAACTTTTACATTGAAGAATGAATTACTATTGATATTTTAATAAGACGTAAAATAAAAGTGAACACTACACATTGGAACGTCTTTTCATTATTGCATAGAAATAATTGGTTATGCACATGCTCGTGTATTTCCAAATGCAGTAAATGCAAAATAAATGCGACAAAATGCCAGATTAAATGCCATTATTGACAATTGGATCATTGCATATAAAAATAATGATACATTCACCAAATTTTAGTTTCATGAACATACATGAACATCTCATGAACATGAACATGAACATTCATGAACATCTCCTGTGGCTTTAAGACAGCCTGTTCCTACTGAGCCACCCTGACTGAATCAGCTGTATTGTGTTACTGCACTTGCAGTACAAGTACACCATGCCTTTGGTGAGTGAACTCTATTTCTGATACGAGCAAACACATTTTATTCAGCACTTGTAATGTGCTAACATTGTGCAGATGGCCAGCTTTGATGGTTTATCTAGCAAGCAATAGTTTGATTGCTTGCAATCATTCTTTTTATCCTAAGATAAATACTAGGTATATTAGCTTTTGCATCACAGGCTGGAGCTATAGACAGTGTTATATTTATGACTACAAAATTTGATACACTCTCACTGAGCTAAAAAAACCCAGGGGATTCTACTGGTGTGGGACATCAATCCAGGAACACTGAGGTGCAAGTGCTGTAAAACCACTTGCAAGGACAGTTCTGAACCTCCTTGGAACACTGTCGTTACAAAGATTGTCAGCATCGGAGGCTGACCAAAATACTGTGGACCTCAACTTGCACCTGTTCTCTATTCCTTGGTCAAAGAGCTCTCTCATTCCTTTGGTGACAACAGATTGCTGTTTTGGACAATACTAAACAATAATAGCATCTTTTAAAGGAAGTGTGAGCACCATATGAACAAAGCCAGCTGGCTGTGGTTCAATAACAGATTTTAAAAGAACCCACATATGTAGCAGTAGTAAGCATCAATTTTAAAACTTACCTTAGTGAATCTACTTCTTTTACTGTGTAAGCCTTAATAATATCTAATACATAATACATAGTACATTGCATTCACAGAATCACAGAATCACAGAATCACAGAATGACAGCGGTTGGAAGAGACCTCTGAGGGACCATTGAGTCCAACTCCCTTGCCAGGGCAGGATCACCTAGATTAGGTGAGACAGGAACATGTCTAGGTGGGTTTTGAATGTCTCCAGAGAAGGAGACTTCACAATCTCTATGGGCAGCCTGTTCCAGTGCTCTGTTATCATAACCATAATAAAGTTATATTTTTTTCCTTGCAGCTTTCTCTATCTCTCATAGTATTTGAGGAACTACTTACTCTAGATATAGGAAAACACCACCAACAATGTCCTTTAAGAACGATGAGGAATTTTTTTTTTGTTGCTGACAATTATAGTGTCTTAATATGATCACAGGTTGCTGTAAGGTGTGATGCTGTAGTTCTTTATGTGAATGTAACACGATTTTAAAATAGTGCCATTAGAATCCCTTCACACAGCATCAATTGGTTTTGATTGCTGTTGCACTCCAGGGCTACACTGCTACTTCACCTCACACGCAGATTGATGTTTTAAATATGGCCCTCTGTGGTGGGTTTGACCTTGGTGTCAGGTACCCACCAAGTCGCTCTATCACTCCTCCCCCCCACTTACTCAGAATGACAAGGGGGGAAGAGAATAAGATGGGAAGAGCCTGTAGGGTACGATAAAGGCAGTTTAATAGGAGAGAAAAAAAAACAAGCAAAGAACAAAAAGCAAGCCGCGCACAAAGCAAAGCAGAACAAGATCTTATTCTCTACTTCCCATCAGCAGGCCATGTCTGGCCTCTCCCGGGAAGCAGGGCTCTGCTATGCGTAGCGGTTGCTCGGAGGACAAGCGTCTTCACCAACGAATGACCTCAACCCCCTTCTTCTCTCTCCTCCTTTTATACTTGAGCTGATGTCAATCAGTGTGGAATATCTCTTTGGTCAGTTTGAGTCAGCTGTCTTGACTGTGTCCCCTCCCAAGATCTTGCCCACCTCATCCCACTTAGAGGGGGGGGGAAAGATGTTGGAAAGCCAGCCTCGGTGCTGTGCAAACGCTGCTCAGCAGCAGTCACAAGACTGGCATCTTATCTGCCTCCCAGTACAAAGCACAGCACCATAAGATCTGCTCTGGGGAACATTAACTCCAGCTCACCCAAATCCAATACACCCTCTCAAAGATTATTTCACAGAGGACTCATATTGCTACTGACAAGTAATTATATGTACATGTTTTTCTGAATCATCAAATTAGTGTGGAAGCCTGAGTCCCAGTTAGAAAAAGGACTTATGAATTCTGGGCCCAGATGCCACCTACCTGACCTTGAATTTGGAGAAAAAGGAGAGAAATGAGATAGGGAGAAGAGGTAGGAATCAGAAGATTGCAAGTCATGATAGAGGAATTACTACAATGTAGTCTAGGAAAACGGAAAAAAAGAATAGCTTGAAATACTGTGCAAGTATAAATAGCTAGTACTATAATGACTTACAGACAGCTATCAAGACCCATGATAATGCAGTAATGGGAAACAGACAGATTCTCTTTTATTTCTCTGATACAACTTTATTCAAAATGTCACTGTGCATCATGCAAACTTCACTGCTAATATTTTTTATTAATTTCTTATATATGATGTGCTATTAAAAACAATAAATATGCAGAGGGCAATTGAGTAATTTCAGAACTTTTCCTGGAGGAAGCATCTGAAGTATGTGGGACAAATTGAGGACATTCCACAAAATACTCACCATTTCTGTTACTTACTTAGGCCACAGGAATTGTAATTTGAAATGTATGCTCCAATCAGTATCTACTTATCTATATAAAAATAATGAACTAGACAGAGGGACAAACAGAAACTTACCTAACTATTTCCAACAGCAAATATTGAGAAACTCTGTGTGGAGCAGACAATAGCTTTCTAAATATGCAGGTCACTTGGATGTGAAAGAATTAAATTAAAGCACCTGGTCTGAATTATGAAGTTAGGTTTCCTTATTTGACTGTTCTAAATGAATTCAGAACCTGCCGTTTTCACAGAAGTGGAGCTTTTCTCAAACTTAATACAGATTCAATGAAATACTGGTTTATCTGAATAGCCATAGAAGTATAAAGGTTAAATCTTATAGTTTCTTCTTCTCAAAACTTGTAAATCCTTTAAGACTAGAATATACAAGTGTTCTTATCCTTGACTAGCTTGATTGGGTGCAGAGGATACCAAGTAGCTTTCAATTTAATGAATGTTATTCCCCTGTGTCTTTCAAAATTTCTGAAGCCCACCCCTGAGACTCCATCTCTTGAAGAAGTGTTTTCTAATCAGTGCCAACGTGGTCTGCTTTACTAAAGCCAGTGATTTTCTTGATTTTCTTAACAGCAGCTCCTGGGACTTTGGTAAAGTTTAATTTCTTCCATTTTCTGTTTTCAAGCACCATAGTAGAAAAAATTTACTACTTCACTATACGGAAACTTTCTTTGCTGTTTCCTCACCTTTGTGCAATGAAAGACTTTAAATAATTGCTTTGACTGTTCTACAGCAAGTTTTTCCGTTTTAACAGTGGTATTACTTGTGGGACAAGCAATATTATTGTTGTATAAACCTGCTGAATTATTACATATTTTATGTCTTATAAGAACATACACTTAGATAAACAGTAATAAAGAATAATTATTTTTTATATAAATTTTATTTGTAAGACTTGTGCAACTACGTACACATAATTCAACTGCTCAAAAAGTCCTTTCACTCTTTTATTAAGCAGTCATAACAGATCTGTAAATCACATAAAGGATAAGTGTTGCTCTACTTTATAGTTACTCTCCATTTTATAGTTAGCTTTATTTAGTTCACAAAGTGCCCTTAATTCATGGCCAAAGCAAAAAGTGAAGGAGATTGTCTATTAAATTACAGGCCAATTGCCACTGCTTATGGAGAAGAAAGTCCTTTGTAATCCTGCCATAAACCTTTAGCCAAATGTTTTACTGTTGGACAGGAATTCCCTCTTTGTGGTGTGCTCTGACAGCTTTGAGGGACCACTGCACAGAAAGGGCTGGTAAGAGGGAAAAAGCTTAAGTAAAAGGATGGGTACTTGTTCTTCATTGACATGGAGTCCATAAAGACCCTGGAAAAGTTTCTGAACTGCTTAACTCTGTCGAAGCCAAATTCTGGCCCTCTGTATGAAGAAATCATAGAAGCCTTCCTCAAATGCATTTATTCCCTATACATAGTTCTAGCTGGGAAAAGAAGATAACAGTCTGTTTTGAAATCTTTGCAAGCTGATCTTGATTGTTGTATTACACAGAATCTTGAGGGCATCTGAGACATTTGTAAAGAATGCGCTTTCCACAGAGTCGTCTTTTGGAATAATTCCAAAGAAATGTTAGGAACATCCCATAACACAAGTGAGCATGACTAGTAGTAGAAATATAAAAATATGAGGTTAGCAAGTGGTTGCCTTTTCAGTGGAGCTGACTCACAAAAGTGTTATTTCTCAGAAATGCCCATATCCTATTCAAAAAATTATTGAGGTTCTTGGGAGCCAGCATCTTGCTGCACATTGAAATGAATTGTCTTTACACCTTGTGAAAATGTTATTCCGTATGTTTGCAACATATTGCTACCCCTTTCCACCAGACTAGTTCATCAGAATTAATTTGTGTTCTGTCTGTATGGGAGAACTTGATCACAGGGCTAGGTATTTCTTTGCACACATTCTTTGTAAGTACAAAGGATTACATCAAAATCTGATTCCTCTGAATGTGACAGAAATCAAACAAGAAGGGAAAGTATTTACTCCCTATTCCAGTATCTTATAATACATAATATTCAAAGAGTCTGTCTGAGATTCATTTAAGATCATACTATAAGCTCTTTTTTGTCTGTCCACTGCTTTCTGCCACTTTTTTTCCCTCTGTTTCTGTTGTTTCTCTCAGACACAAACACACTGCTGCAATCGACTTGCTATCTCACCCCACCTCTGTTTGCAGAAGTTCAAGATCTCCTTGTGGCCCATATCTTAAGTCCTGCTACATACTGTCATATATAATCTATTTTGGCAATCCAATCGTATTTGCTTGGGTTAGTATTCCATGGAAAATACAGTTTTCTATTTTCTGTAAATGAAAGGCTGCCAAATCCAGGTTTCATTATGTTTCCTTGTACCTTAACTACGCTTTTCGTGGGTTAGTGGTAAGCCTTCTTAACTAAAAAATTCGAAGGAATGTATCTATCTTTAGCATTTACTCACTGTGGCCAGAAGAAGAGAGAAATGATTGATTGCCAACACCCTACATAGTGCTATTTTCAGAAGGTCCTAAGTAACACATAGTTGTAGCTCAACCTGCTGGCTGGCTGAAATCGTGTACTTTATCTTCTTGAAAGGCTGACAGTCAGTGCACGGTGGAAGGTGTTGAGGGGGATTCCAATCATACCAAAAGTCTGTAAAGTTTTTCTGAAGCAAATGAAGAAGTCTGAGTATCTGAAGAGACAAAAGAGAGCTGAGGATTTCATGTTTCCTTGACAGAATAAGTGATGCTCAACCCTACAAGTGCAAGGCTTGTTAAGGGTTTGCCTTTTCATAACTTTGGTGGTATAAAGCCTGATGCACTTAGCTCTTCCTGAAGCATCTCAGGAATATCAAACTTGGAAATGACCAAGCTAGGTAAAAGTCTATGTTCACTAGAATGATATCAAAAAAACCACATGAAAAAACAACAACAGAAAATTGTCTTTACAGTCAAGATCAGCAAAGATCAAATCTTAACTAAAATGGAAATAAATTGCCCTTGAAACAACTTATTGGATGACATACTGAGAAAAGGTCAGACAAATATGTGATGACTATTATACTGACATTTGGGCTTAAATTCTATTTAAGCAATTACTTCAGAAGCGCTGCTTCTAAATGGGTAATTTATACACGTCAAATGTATCTGCCCATCTCTGGCTTCATCTGATCAAAAGTATGATTTTTCAAGTCAGAGGAGAAATAACTACACAACACATGAAGTAAGGGAATATAAAAAAAAGCTGAATTACCAAAGGTAAATTTTATACCTGTTTCTTCTACATTTGAATTGGGTTTAGGTAAAGCTAATGTTTATTTTCTGATTATTTCCTAGGGAGAACTAAGCAAATATAAAGCCATATTCTTTTCCTGGTACAACTGCTCAAATTCACATCAAAATTAACAGATTCTGTTGATAGCAGTAGATAATTTTACCCCAAATATTTGCTTCAAATCAGGGCATGTCCTGTGTGATTCATAATGTATCTCATCCTACTGCAGCAAATCTGCTGTCAGTAAGTCTTGTCCTGCAAATAAGATCACTCCCACAAAAGTAATTCTCCCTTTTGAAAATTATGATTTTTTTCAGACTGGTAAAAAATATACAAATTCCAGCTCATTAAGCCTTCCATTGCCCACATGGATCATCCTGGAAAGAATTTATTCTTTCCATCAAGGGTATAGCTCAGAAGGATAACTTCCACTGTGCTGCTCCGTAAAACTGGGATTTTACTCCAGTTCTGTCAGCACCCTCCCTCTCCTCCTCTACCAGAACCTTTTTTAAACCATAGTGCTTATGAAAGGATTATACAGCAGCGGAGTTTCCAAGGCATGTATGTGATGGTATTAATAAATAGGTCCCAAGTTATTATAATGCTTTTCTCATTCCTGGTTATGAAGTCTCCCTGATGCTTTTAATTTACATTTAAATCTTGCAAGAACTTGTTGTGAGGTAATTCATATTTTAATTCACTATGAACTAATTGCCTTAAAAAGTCATGATGGGAATCAATATTTCATGTACTTAAGATACATACGCTATGTTAAGCATTAAGTGAATGTTGCTAGCTTGGTGTTAGCCTCATCTGGAAGACTGCCAGTGAAGCTGAAACTAGCATTTTGACACATTCAGAATCACAGGAAACCTCTTAGTGAATAACTATTTCTACAGAATTGTTTACATTCAGAAGTCTTAACCAAATCTAATGCTTGCTTTAAGGAGAACCACATTTGTCTTAGCATGCTGTTAAAGTGCATATAAATCATAATTTACCTTTGCTGTGTAACCTAATGAAATCTATTAAGGAAATAGTTCTTTTAATAACAAGACTTCAGGAAACAGAGAGCTCAATCACACATAAAAAGACAATAAGATTACTGTAAATACACTTTTAACCTTTTAATAATTCATTCTGATTAGCACATAGAACTGAAAGGGTCAGTGGTTGTTCTCCTACAAGTTTCTTTTGTGGACTGAAAATTTTGTCACCCCAGAAAACAGACCTATGGGCCAGAAATGACCTGGTGTCCCCCACTGCTCCCTCACCCTCCTGGGAGCAAGGCTGGGCCCTGAGCACATAACTCTGGGTAGCTGCCTGTACTGTCAGGTTGGGGGCACCAAGCACCATGAGGCTCATTTGAGCAGAGGTGTTTTACTCTGCAGTCGGGGCACCTGTAGACAGCTCACATGACTGAATCACTTGGAGGTAATGCAGCAAGCTCCTATAATTCAATACGTCATTCTGAAATACCACCCCCTAACATCCCTTCTTCTGTCTTTATTCACATTGTTGGTCTTTATAGAAAATTTATTTACTTCTTCGATGCCCATCCCCACATCAGTCTTTATCAAATGTCTCAACTTTTCTGAGAATTTTGACGTTCACAACCAATATTTTTCTAATTGACGCAAATGTTTTTTAAAAGGAAAAAACAATGTCGTTCCAATATTTGTCTGTGGTTCAAAACATTCAAGAAAGTAAAAAATGCCAAACTCAGAAGACAAATGAACACCTCTATGGCTTTCAAAAATTGCAGAATTTTCATATTTTAAAAATATTTAATAAACTTTTTTATTTTATTTTGGAGGCAACTTCCAATAAAATATCTGTTAGTGCAATCAGTGAAAAACTAAGCTAATAGAGATACATAGTGTGATGCAGCTATTCTTTGGTCTTAAAGAAAGGCATTGTACCTGACAATGCAAAGAATTCTAACCTTCACACTTAGCTCAAATTGTTTACTCCTGAATACTTAAAAGAGATTACCGGGTTTGAGACCATCTAATGAACCTGAAGGTGAACAAGTCCATGGGACTAGATGAGATCGATCCATGGGTCCTGAGGGAACTGGCGGTCAAAGTTGCAAAGCCACTTTCCATCATATTTGAAAAGTCATGGAGGTCTGATGAAGTTCCCACCGATTGGAAAGGGGGAAACATAGCCTCCATTTTCAAGAAGAGAGATAAGGAAGACTCGAGGAACTACAGGCCAGTCAGTCTCACCTCAGTGCCTGGCAAGATAATGGAGCAGATCGTCCTGAAGACTCTTCTAGGGCACATGGAAAACAAGGAGGTGAATGGTAGCAACCAACATGGCTTCAACAAGGGCAAATCCTGCCTAACAAATTTGGTGGCTTTTTATGATGGAGTCATGGCATCGATGGATAAGGGAAGAGCAACCGATGTCCTCCTCCTGGACCTGTGCAAAGTGTTTGACTTTGTTCCGCATGACGTCTTGGTCTCTAAACTGGAAGAACACAGGTTTGATGGATGAACCACTTGGCGGATAAGGAATTGGCTGGATGGCTGCTCTCAAAGACTTGCAATCAATGGCTCAATACCCAAATGGAGACTTGTGACGAGTGGAGTCCCTCAGTGATTGGTGCTGGGACTGATGCTGTTTAACATCTTTTTCAGTGACATGGGCAGTGGAATTGCGTTCACCCTCAGCAAGTTCGCCAACGATACCAAGCTGTGTGGTGTGGCTGACATGCTGGAGGGGATGCCATCCAGAGGGACCTTGACAGGCTGGAGGGGTGGGCCCNTGCCATCCAGAGGGACCTTGACAGGCTGGAGGGGTGGGCCCATGCCAACCTCATGAAGTTCAACAAGGCCAAGTGCAAGGTCCTCCGCCTGGGTCAGAAAAATCCCAAGCACACATACAGGCTGGGTGACAAGTGGATTTAGAGCAGCCCTGCAGAGAAGGGCTTGAGAGTGATGGCTGATGAAGCGCTGAACATGACCCAGCAATGTGTGCTGGAATTCAAAAAGCCAACCATATTCTGGACTGCATAAAAAAAAATGCATGGCCAGTAGGTCAAGGTAAGTGATTCTGCCCCTCTACTCTGCTCTTGTGAGACTCCACCTGGAGTACTGCATCCAGCTTTGAAGCCCTCAACACAAGGAGGACATGGATCTGTTGGAGGGGGTCCAGAGCTGGGCCACAAAGATGATCAGAGACCTAAAGAACCTATCCTATGCAGACAGGCTGAGAGATTTGGAGATATTCAGCCTGAAGAAGAGAAGGCTCCAGGAAGATCTTATAATGGCCTTCCAGTACCTGAAGGGGGCCTACAAAAAAGCTAGAGAGGGACTATTTGCAAGGGCATGTGGTGATAGGACAAGGGGCAATGATTTTAAACTAGAGCAGAGTAGATTGAGATTAGACATTAGGAAGAAGTTTTTTACTACGAGGCTGGTGAGACACTGGAACAGGTTGCCCAGACAAGCTGTGGGAGCCTCATCCCTGGAAGCATTTAAGACCAGGCTGGATGAGGCTCTGAGCAACCTGCTCTAGTGAGAGGTGTCCCTGCCTATGGCAGGGGGTTTGGAACTACATGATCTTTAAGGTCCCTTCCAACTCAAGTCATTTTGTGATTCTATGATTGAAAGTTTACAGCCAATATATTGATTTGTGTTACCAGAACATGTTTATAACATACTGCTGGCAAGAAGGATACTGTTCAAAGTTCAAATGTATTTTTAATGCAGAAAAATATTGATAATTTGAAGTAATCAGACTTCTGGCATCTGTAAATCTCAGAAGCAAATTTCATTTTAGGACTGACAGCATATTTCACCTCTGGTCTCTGGCCAGCGCCAAACTGATCCCAGCGCCAAACAAGTGATGTCTCTGAGGATTCCTTCACAAAGCCTTAGCCACAGTTACAAATGCAAGCCATGTGTATTTATTTCCAACTTTCAGAAAGCTCGGTCTGACCTTTCATGCTAGCAATGTCCACGGGTGGAAGAAATCTATTGCTTTTCACAGGAGTGCGTTGGATCTGCTGAGGACTACAAGCCAGTTCTCACTGTATTTTAGTCTTCCATTTTATTTTCTTTCTTGTTTCAAACAACTTAGTTAAACCATTGACAGCTCACAGGAAACTTGAACGTTTGTTTCAGAAAAGCAAACAATTTTCTAATCTCCCTCTGATTTATGATCTGCCTGGTTGCTGGCTGCAGAATAGCAGTAAGTGCACTAACAAAATAGAAACAAAACAAAAAGACACTTTTGACATCTGAGGGAGGCCTACGCAGATTTTAACAGATTTTTTTTTTTTTTTTTCTTCTCAAAATGTACCCTCACAACTCAGGACTTTGAACTTCCTTCCAGGGAAAGGATGCATTCATTAAATGTACCCGGGGACATCTTCAATCATAGACTGCATACTGAACCAGATCACGCTATGCTCTGCCTTGCAACATGTTCCTCCCATATTTGACTGAAGGGTTTTGTTTAGTCAGCTTTGGCTCTACAAGCCACATTTGTCTGGCGGCATCCTCAGTATGTCTCTCTGTCTTTTAAGCAATAAAGCTCCAAAAGCATTATAGATCACAGTTAGGTTGGAAAGTAGGACTTAACAGAGGTAATTTGCACCTTTCTGTTGTGACTATCCCTGAGCTGTAGATTTTGAATTTACTTATTTTAAATACACCCTGGCTGCCTCTGCAGTACACAGTATATAAGAGCGCTTCACAGGACTCTCCACAAGCAACCTCCTCCCTCTCACACCAGCCGTTTGTGGTGCCTCCTCTGGGCTTTCGTGTCTTCCACAACATGTGTAGGCCACCAGCACAAACTCGGGCACATCAGCCCTCATGCTGCTGGAGGAGCATTCAACACACTCCATTGTGTCTCCACACGAAGTACTCAAGTAAGCCAAGAAAACCAAGAGACAAGGCTGTGAATGTTGGCTATAGGCAGCTGCTAGTACTGGAGATCATCCAGGAAAACTAAGCCCTAAGTAAGCCTGTGATTAGCTGAAATATTGCAACAGTTTACATAGAAGTTTGGAGGAGAGTGACCAGCACCAGTAAGCTCCTACACCTGATCTTTTCAAGGTGTCATACGGACCTTGGGAACGTCATCTTTATGACAAACACCAACTACCTCTACACCCATGACAAATGACAAAAGCTGAACATGTGCTGATAAGACCAAAAGTATGTAGGAAAACAACAAAGCAAAATTAAGCTTTGGTTAAAAAATAAATAGTTATATATATATCTGGTAAAAACACGCAAACAAACATATATGTTATATGATAAAAGATCTAGGTAGGAAGAAAAAGCTTAGAGTTTAAAAAATAACCAGGAGAACATTTAGACTCATCTAAGTGTAGAACTTACTTCTATATTACATGTCACTCTTGCTCCCAGCTTCAACTTCTTCGTGGCTGATCCCTTCACCTCCACTCAGGCGATATACTTGAGAACTTCTTCACCTTGATTTTATCTGAATTAATGTTTGTGGAAGCCACTCATTACAATCTTTTCATAGAGGTATTTAAAAACAAAAAAAAAGAAGTATATATAAAAAAATAAGCTGAACTATTCATATTGTAGTATTCACATACTCTTCCCATGAAGAGAAGCACATGAATATTGTTACCATTATCCAACACCATTTGAATATCAAAAAGCTACAAAAATTGTGTCTAATGAATGTTTGCACATAAATTTATTTACCAGAGATTAGAAGAAAGTCATGTTCTCCTTGAGGATATTACACAAGCAGCAGGAATATCTAAATGAACTGAAAACACTGGTAATAAATGATCTATTCAGCTATTCTTTTGGCATACTGGCAAGCAGAGCTCTGAACTATCAGATTTAGTCTTCCTTTTCTTTTCAGTGGCCTATAAAGGTCTGTTGTGTTTGGTTTTTTCCAAAGCTGGACATATCTTCTCACTATCTTTAGAAGTACTCTCCAAATTCTAAAAAGTAGTTGCCATTTCCTAACTATTAAAATGGAAGAAATAGCTGGATAAGTACTTGTACTCATCTGTTTACCATCTGCAGTTTTTCAGGAAAAGTTTGCTCGTTTTTAGATGCTCTGATTTTCTATAATGTCCTTCTTGGAAGAATGTATTTCTTTTCTTATGCATTCACTGCATAATAAACTTCTGCCACTCAAAGAGGACTTTTTTCCTTAACAGAGAACAAAATCTGTATATAAATCCTGAGTAATAAAGATCATTAAATGTAAAGTTTAGGGATTACAAAATTGTTATAAAACCACCATAAAGTTTACTTTCCTGTTAACTGAATGTTGCTCTGAAACATTTTTATTTACTTGTTCTCTCAGTAAACATGATGTCACTTCACTTCAGAGAGGAAGACAACTCCTGTTTTCTACACTTTTCATTTGGCTTCTCTGATTTGAGTTAATATATTGGAGGTCTTTTCCGATTTGTTAAAATGATATATTGAATGGTAGTGTAGCCTTCATTCTCAATTTGTAGACCATACATAGCAAACAGAAATATGCACTTTTTCTGCACTGTTCTTTCTGGCCCTGTTAATATGGTAATGATTATCCAGTTTGCTATACAACTAAGGCATCATCAGGCAAAATAGAATCAAGTAATACAGTGATTAATGTATAGATAATTTAGACAATATATGATATCGCATCGGAAGGACAGAAAGAATACCTGTAGGTGGCATAACATGATGACTTTTCCTCCCATTCAAAGCCAGTTGATAAAAATTGGAAGCCATAACTTTGCCAAGAAACATTTAGAAATAATGTGAAAAAGTGGACCTAATATTATATTTTCCAAAGTTAAGAAAATACTCATTGAACTCCCTGTAAAAACAAAAACCCAAACCAGAAACATTTAATTATTTAATTTATGAATGTTTCTGTAACTGAAATTTCAGAATTGTTAAAAGATATCAATAGTCAAAAGCAAGGAGATTCACAGGATAAAATACTTTTAAAAAATGTAATAGAAGAATCACAGTTTGTTATATTTATTCCGTATCACTAAAAATATCACCTGGTAGAGAAATTATGTATGGATTTCTGAATGGCTATTTGCTAAGGCTGAATGTATGAGCGATAGCAGTTGGGAATGGCTGCTATGGCCTGTGTCACTTAGAAAGCTGTACAAATGGATTCCTCACCATGTGATTACTTTTCTAGGCTTCTTTTACAGTGTTCCACAACTTTCCCATGGTTCATGTTGGCCACAAGCCATGTGTTTTTATTAATATGGTGCTAAGCCAATGCTAATATTCTTTTTCCTCTCCAGCAGGTTATATTAGATTGGGCTAACCTTAGTCACACAGCTTCCGATTCAAACCTAGCTCACGTTTCAGTGCTTTAGAAAGAGGACAAAGTTCTTGCACAGCTATCTGCAAAATTGCATTTAACTGTAGTCTCCATTGAGGCAAAAGGTAACAGTATTTTACCTGCTCTAGTGCTGAATCTTTTTAACTGAAATCAGGTACTTACCATTTAAAAGCAGAGAATTTTAACAGTTGTCTATCACTTTAAGTAAGAGATCTAAACTCTGTTTTGAGAACTGTTGAGACAGAGATGGCTGACTGTTCACAAAAGAGACTGTGAATGTACTAAAACATAGCTCACACAGAATAGAATTAAAATCCCGGGTACTCATATTCTTCTTCCCCATACCAAACTGCATCCTTGCCTGAGCTTCTGTATAGACTATACTTATGTGCTTTGTGCTGCAGCTACTTATTAGCTGTTTCTGATGCTTCTGCTTTCCCTGCATATGCTTCAGAGGAAACATTTATAGGAAATGCTTTTGAATTCAAAGTCAAAATAATTTATCTAAGAGCGCTTGGATATGTATAGAGAAGTTCAGCATACTGCATTTAGATCACAGTCTTGAAAGTGACTTTGACTGAAGGATGAGCTTTGATAGTTCCTTGAAAGACAATTTTGTACAGATTCCATCATGAAATCTGATCAACTTGAGGGTTCCCCTACAGACTGCAGTAAATATTCACAAGCAGTGGTTTAAACTTGATTTCAGTTCATTAAGTTAGTGTTTGTATCGAAAAAAAAAAAAAAAAAAAGAATATTTTCTCCTTGTCATCCAGATTTTTTCTCACATTTTTAGTTCTAATTTTCTAAACTCTACTTATCTCATCATCAGTTTAGCAAATATACTAAAATTGATCATTTCTTGCCCACAGTTACTAGAAAGCATATCTTCTAAACATATTTTTGCCTTCCTTCTCTCCAAGTCATTTTAATCTACAGGTATTTAAATTGTCTTGACTTGGTTTATTGATTCCCTGATACATTATGCATATTAAATTTTTCTTTCCAAATTCATCCAAATGTATAATTATCTTCAACACATATCCACATTACAAATATCTTAGCCTAGTCATCAGATTTTTAGATCTATAATGTCCATAGCACTTTTTAGGATTTCATCCTTTTTAATAATGGAACTTTGTGTTTTCTCCGGATAACCTGAAACTTCTCCGACATTAAAAGATTATTCTAAATTACTGACAGCAGGATGCTTTCTTCTTCATTTCCATTAAGGTTAAAAACCCTCACACATGGAGTCTCTAGGTCCCTCAGAATAAATTCTGATGTTTTAAACATTGAATAGTTTTGGTTAAGAAACCTTTCAGAATACATAATATCAGAAAAATTACTCAGCATTTTAGTTTAATACAGTGCCTCCTAAAGTAATGAAAAATTCCTGTTGATCTCAAAAAATCAAGTTACCTTTACATGCAGACTCATCAAAGTTAATTTAGACACCAGGGCAAAATCTAACACTGAGTCTATTAAAGCTGATGTAAATTGAATTCGTCTAGTTCTCAAAGTCCTACTAACAGATAAATAAGGGAAAAGCAGAATGCAATGACAGCGTTTCGTGTAGGAGCAATCTATTTTCATGTGTAAGCTCCAACACCCATCAGAGCAGGTGATGGACATCAGCCTGACTTTGTTGTGCTTTTTATACCACAGTGAGATGATGTGCAGAAAGGTATGTAGATAACATAACCCTGTGTGGGACTGAGTTTATATGTCTGACTAGTTCATTGAGTTTAATATAAAGATATATATGCATGGATATTCACTGAAGTATATTTGTCTTGAAGGTCCTTATGTGGTACTAGGCAAAAGATAGTAGGGTTGTCCCATGTATAGCAAAGAAATTACATGTACTTATCATACAAAGGAAATCTGTCAGAAGGGAATGTTAGTTTTTTGAATTTCTCTTCCAAAGGATAAAATTGTTCATCCATTGGGGAAAGGCGGAGGTGAAGAAGCTCCTGTTGGCTAAGACTTTGGATGAACCTTTCAGATTTTAAATTAGTAAACATTTCACTCTGATCCTTGAAAACCTTTCAAGTCTCAATATTACCTACAGTATACAAGGTGTAATTGAAACTTCATTTATCTGAGACCAAACCCAAGGGAAATTGCCTGAAGTTGAATGCTCTAGTTGGTTCAATTTAAATCAGCCTTCTGAAGATAGCATGGTCTTCGATAATTTGCTTGTTTATTTTCCTATCCAGCATCTTCCTACCAATTGTTTGGTAAGGTCCTTAATTAAAGGTGGGTGGTTTTGTGAGCAGCCAGATCATTTTCATGAAGAAGCAGTTTCTAGGAAAGCTCTATTATGATCAATGTAGAAGGAAGCAGTACATTTGTCTTGGTTTATGTCAACCTTATTTTTGCCTTACCAGTGTAGTAGCAGAGTTTCAAAGCCACACACTGCAGTTTGGGAACAGAAATGTCAGATACATTTTGCATCACAAATGCAAGACAAGTAATTGCAACTGTCTTTAGAAAAATCCTCACAGGACATCTGCCTGTGTGTGAAGCGCAGGCAAGTATCTGACAGCACATAGACACACTGTTTGCAACTTTGCAGGACCCTTTATGTAACTTTCAGATGTGCAGAAAGTTGAGAAAAGCATTAAATGATAGTGGGAACAATTATCTAATGTTTTCACTCCCCTGCACAGGACAAAGGACTCCACAAGCTGGAAACGAGTTGATCTGATGCCTGCTTATCCAATAGTAGGAACGACAATGCCCAGAAAATTATCTTAATTTTTTTTTTTTTTTCTTGTGTTTGGGTCACTACAGTTCTATCCTAGCTACATTTACTGGCAAACTTACTAAACAAACAAGGCGGTCCTAACTCTCCATCTTGTATGCTGGCTGAAAGTGGAAGTTTGATTATACACACCCTTGTTATGGACTGATCATTATCTTTTTGTATACCATTTGTGGGGTGCTATTTGTGTATGACAAATGGAGCAAACAGAACCGCATAGAAGTACAGTCTGCAGGTTTTCTAACTTCTGCCAATTAATTGTTAGCAATATATCTAGTGAAGAATCTATTGCTCTGCTTTAAATGTTGGGAAAAAAAATGCTTATACTGTGTGCACCTTTCAGTGGAGAGAAGCAAAAGGAGCCAGAAGCAGACAAAGAAATAGATCTTGCACTTCTTTTAGCCATCTGCAAGAAACATGTGTGAAAACTCACATAAAATTTCATTTGAGTGTAATTCTCTCAAGCTGAGATGTAGCAATACTGACTACCATGACTGGAAACACCTATGTGCTTTGGATACACCTTCTCAATTCAGTCACTTATTTCAAATTAACGATAATACTTGAACAGAACTTCTGCTTGGAGCAGAAGAGTGAAAACATAGGATATGGGGAACATTGCTCTTGTTTTACAATGCAACTCTTAAGAGTGAATTCTTTTGTATTCTTTACCACTAAGCATATTTTAAAATTAGGATATTAATTTAGATGCTTTGTTTTGACTCTATAAAGACTTGTCATGAAACTGCAGATCAGAATGAAGGATGAAAAAGAATGCAAAAGTAGAAACACTAACTGTGATTGAAGGATCTGATGCAGAACCATGAAAAACAGCCACACCTACAGAGGTCAAATGCTTCTGAGGAACTTCTCTAAATGCTTATAAAAATTTACTGGTGCCTTGGGCCAGATCTTAAAATTATACCATGTATTAATCTTTGTACCTCAAATTTTAGATGAGATATGTCATGCTCATTACAAGTGCAACATTGATTATTTTTTTTTTTTCCCCTACCATAATACTATGTCTTATCCTGACCTTTGTAGTTTCCCAGAAAGTTGTTCCTGAGAGACTAGACCCAGGGAAGCTAAAAGAGAGCTCTGCGTGCTTCTTCATATACACAGCTAGGTCTCAAAAGGCAAATAATCTGAGGGATAGTCTGTGGATGGGATTCAAAACCACTCCAATATCAGCTGCAACAATTCTCCCAAAATGCCCTTATTTAGGAATAAAAGCAAACAGGGACAAGAGCTACTCTCCTGTGTTCTGGATCTGACAGCTGTTTCACGTCAGCATGTCCAAAAAGATCTTGGTTTTGGGAGAAATGTGATTGAACTCAGTCCAGAAAAACAACTTGACCATTTTCCAAGCAGAGAATGGCTCAGGGGCAATTTCAAATGGAAACAAAAATCCAGGTTGGACTAGGAGTTCAACTGAGTTTTGTATTTGTTTGTCCCTGGGCCACAAATAGATGATTAAAAAAGCCAGAGCTGCATTCTTGTAACCATTGTTGTGGCCTGGACCAGGAGGAAAGAGACTGAGCTGCCTCCTGTTTCTGGACCTTGCCTGTGCTGGATAGCATCCAGTCTATGATCCCCAGCTACAAACCTGTCTTACTCTGGGCGTGTTTTGCAAGACAGTGAGGCTGTCACCCTTGGGGCTTGTTCATCTGTTTTACAGTTTGTTCCATTCATTTTTTTTTATATAGTCAGGCCCCCTTCTAGTATGTTTACCAATGGAAATAATTTTAACCCCCAGTACCATCATCCTAGCAATTTTACACTGTATCACAGGAAGATAATAGGACTTGGTAGACATCCAGGTTTTTGTGATTAGAGATTGCCCTGAAAGGAATATTACAATTACAATTTTGATTGCAATTTTGATTACAAATAGTGATTTAATATTAAAATGACAAGTTTTACATTTCATAAAGCATATCCCCAAATGAAAATGTGAAAAAAGCCATATGGCAAGAAGCACTATGAAAATAAGATATGAAAAGTATAACTCAACAGCTACCAATTAGAAAAAATATAAAGACAGTGCAATCATAAAGTACAATCATAAAAAAAATAAACTACAAAAAGGCATCAGTGGCTAATCCAGGTAGCCAGATACTTCCTGTTTGGTGCAATGAATTGGTAGAAAACAGACAGAGTAAGATACTAAACTTCACACTGAACTGTACTGCTCAACTATTAACTGAAGCTATCATTCTATTTTTATACACTTCTAGACAATGTCAAACTTACTACCATCGCAGATGACTAGTTCGGATGTGCCATGGGTAACAATTTTGTGTAGAATAATTGCACTTCAAACCTTTGTAATGGAAGTTCCCTGCGTAGTTTTAAACATCAGCAGAGCAAAAATACTTATGCTTTTTCTACTTTATCAGAAAAAGGAAATTTTACATGCACAAGTTATTTACATTTTAAAATCAGTCTTACATGCTGAAATGGTACTTGAAGGATAAATTTTAAAAAGTAGATTGATGACCCTGCTGGGAAAGAGAGTAACATTGAAATTCAGACATTGCTGTGTAAGAATAATCAAAAATTTCCCAGCTTTAATTTCACATTAACATGAGTGGAGTTGATTGGACCCTAAACTCTGAGTTGCCATGGATGGGCTACACGGCCTCTGTCTGCAGTCTGGTGAGAAGTTGGTTGCAATAGTTACAACAGAATTACTGAAAATATTACTGTAATTATTGAAAAATAGTAGTGATCCAGTATTAATATGATTGTGGTTTTGCAACAGCAAGCAGACACAAAAGAAAAATTCTCATGGGTTGGTGTATAAAAATATTTTGTATGGTTTCTGTAATCTTCTAGCCTATCCTAAATCTACCTGATGTTTGGATAATTTGCTAAGCTGCCAACATAGTGGCAGAAAGATGTCCCTGCTTAAAGGACCAGAGGTGAAAAGGCACTCAGGACTCGTGGAGGAGACATAGGAAGCACTGTCCTTGCAGTAGGGTGTGCAGGGCTCAATGACCCTTTCAACCAAAAAGACCCCAACATCTTCCCAGAACTGGGGCTGGGAAGCTACAAGCTTTGGGAATATGCATCCCAATCAGCCAGAGGATCCTGCAGCATGGCTGCTCAGATAAAGATTTTGTATTCTTTCAGAATGATTTGGTCTTAGTTTTCCAAAGTGCCCTTTTCACGGAAAATGTAAATATTGTCAGTCCACTGAAAACAAAAGCTTCAAAATACTGGAATTTCACCCAGAAAGAAAAGTCTAAACTTTAGTAAGCAGGTCCCTTTGTTTGTCCTTTCCTCTGTTTAATCTCTTCTTTGTTTTGGATTTCTTCTTCAAAGTGTTTCATATAACATCATGAGCAGGACAGTTGTTTCTTGAGCAGCTTGGCAGAGAGGTTGTGCAGAGCAATTTTCAAAGCATTGGATGTTATTAGATTGACCCAGAAATTACAATGATATACTTAAATATATATTTTGAGTTATTAAATATATTCTAAAATACTAGATAGAAAAAAAAAATAGTTTTAAATTTATTTTCAGTTTAACTGTATCTCATCCCAAATTCATTTTTCTCATTTCTGATGTTTGATTATACGTGAACATTAGGCTCTTTAGACATCAAGACTGATTCAGATGATGGAAGACAAGTGTGTCCCTTGTATGTTCCTTTCCCAAAATGGACAGCTGTTACCTTAGCATCAGCTAGACCTATCTCTGACACACAAAGGTGTTGGGAAACAAAATACATAGACATTTTATGTTCTTGAACTTCCTTTAGCTGCCTCAGTGTTGCAGTCAGTGAAAACACCCACAGTGACAGTGTGGTCAAACAGGCTAATTAGCCCCCCTTGGGATTTAGCCCACAGTATTAGCCATGGTCTCTTTCTCATACACAAATAGTTCCACACCTACTGCAAAACAACAATGCAAAATCAAAAATGTAAAACCTGTGCTAGCAGTAAGCACAGACTCTAGTACTGTGACATTTAAATCTTCATTGAAGGTGCCACAGACCAAGCTGACCTTTTGTTAACGAGAGCTAGCCCTTCACGTTGTTTGAATAAAAGTTTACTTTAACAATTTACTCTCCAAAAGTGTAGAACACTTCATGTTTGTTTCTTTAAAAATTAATTTCTTGTTACATTTCAAAGTTACTACTGATAATAAAACCTACAAACCTCAAAGTAAACAAAAGGCAAAGGAAGAAAACAGAGCATTTCTGAAAAGGTTATACAAATAACTGCAGGAATTGTTAAAGCCTTTATTTTTTTTTTACTTTTGGATAGAAAGTATTAAGTTTGCTTTGCATTTCTAGGTCAGTAAAGCGCAACAAGCTGAAAGATTTAAAAACAAATTTTAAAGAAGGTAATTGCAAAAGCCTGCATTAAACGGCTGACATACTATTGGACCTTCCCCAGCCCACAACATTTGTTATATGCAGACAAGGAGGCTTTGAACCCCAACGCTATGGCTTTGGAGAGCAATACGCAGCTATCTGTCCTTTGAGTACCCACATATGTCAGCACCCTGGTACCTCAAGGTTTCCTCAGCTGCAACACCTTGTTCCAAATGTTTGTGGGGCTTCTCTGTCTCCCATTCTGCCCCAGCCCTGCAGATCGTGCCCTTGCCCTTCCCAGCCCTGAGCTTTGCAGGGTCCAGGCAGGGCACACATTCCCAGAAGCTCACTGATATAGCACAAACAAGCAGGGGACCCTCAGCCTCTTCTTCACACTCCCTTTAAATTTTAAATTTTGTCTTCAAAGCCCCCTGAGCACTCAGAGTTTCATATCAATTTCTTTCATGCTGATTAGGTTTTTGTATTTCTTTTATATTCTCGCAGTTTAGCTCATCTTTCTTTGCTAATAAAGTCACTCTGGCAACCTCATTTGGACTTCCATTTGTGACAAGCCCAACTGTCATTTGTTTGTTTATTCTCAAGTCCATAATTGGTTTTAAATAATGTCTCTCAACAAGTCCATCTTTTGCTTTAAATGTCCTTTAGCCACCTGTGACCTTGGGTTGCACTTTAATACTCTCATTCCCCCTTCTCCAAGCTCAAAGGCTGAATTATTTTTCTTTCTCCTTCTCTTTCTTTGATATAGTCATTTGAGGACCCAGGTTAATACACTGTGAATTTCTCTGGGCCAATCCCTTGTGTGCCTCTTTCAAAATTTCCTTCATAAAAGCCAACTCCTTATCCTTTTCTCATAATCTCCTTCCTAGTTCTCTCTGTAATGTTACTACACTTCCCTTGGCCTTAACATTTCACTTCAACTCACAGCCCAGCTGCTGAAACAATACCCTGTGACCGACTGTTGTGCTTTAAACCAATAAAGCAGATAGGAATTGCCAGCACTGAAGAAATAGCACGCTGAGGTTTCTGGTTTGTAGAGCCTAGATTTATTTATTTATTTATCTATTTATGTATTTATTTATTTATCGATCTATCTATCTATCTATCTATCTATCTATCTATCTATCTATTTATTTATTTATTTATTTCCCATACTTCTTTACAATTGAATCACTGATTTCTGACTTTCTGTTACTGCAAATAAATCTTCCAAAGAGTGTACTTTCCTGTGGCATGCTTAAACACACAATGCAGGGAGGGAGGGAAAATGGAAGCATGGAAGGACTCTATCTACAAATTTGGGCTCTGTTTAGGCTAGTTTTGATGTTCCTTGAGTAGGACCATGCATTTGGTGCTTAGACTCCTTCTGTGCCAGATGCGTTATCACAGGGTAGATCCAGAGACAGCTGGGAGGGGA
The DNA here is from genome assembly GCA_013396935.1 of Baryphthengus martii. Lineage (NCBI taxonomy): Eukaryota > Metazoa > Chordata > Aves > Coraciiformes > Momotidae > Baryphthengus > Baryphthengus martii. The sequence goes on from VWZK01017373.1 coordinate 66,505, forward strand.
GGCATGGCCAAAAGCTATCCCACTGTGCTGAGTACAACCGGTACAGAAAAGCTTCAGCCCTTCCGTTTAGAAGGCTTATCCTCATCCAAAGAAAGTAGCAAAGGAGGCATGTTATAGCCTTTCCTTCAATGCCCGTCTGGGAACCCTTGCTTTGAGCCAGAGTCAAGCAATGGAATTGTCTGGGATGCCTAGCATTGCCTCACCAGTGCCATCAGAGCACTGGAGCTGCCAGAGCATCTATCTGGGGTGGACATTTCCTTTCCAAAGGTCTTGGCTTCTCCACAACCACCTGAAGCTCCCAAATACTTTTTTTTATGGGTAGTTCTAAGAGTCCCAGTCCTTAAGTCTCTGTTACTTATGAGAAAGAATTGTAGTGGAATTAAAATTCTTTGAAACATAGCAGGCATGTGATCCATCACTAGTTTTAAGCCCTAGAGGTATGTCAGAGTGAAGAGTAACCACTCATTATCTTTGAAAGCTGAATAATCAGAGGTACGTCAAAGTGAGGAGTAACCATTCACTATCCTAGAGAGCTGAAAAGTCAGAGCTGAGGGTAAAGAGCTGTGTGTTTTCTTCACTTTTTTTTTTCCTTGGAGATTTTGGCATTTTCTTGGCATTTTCCTGATGGTTTTTGCCTCTGTGGAAAGTATTTTCAATCAAAAAAAGTACAACCCTTACCATTAACAAAAATCCAAACACAGAAAAAATGACCAAAGTAAAAAAAACCTCCAACCACAAATATTAAGAATCTTAAGCAAGAAAGCAAATGGATAGTTTCAAGAAGATAAGAAAAATATGAAAACCTATGTCATCAATGAAACAGTACTACAAATCAGAGATGTCTGAAATATGGTCAGAATAAATCCCTATGGTATTGCTGCAGTGAGCCAGTTAGTTCTTCTATAAATCAAATTCTTTGTTAACAAATCCTTGGGTTTTCTCCAAGCCAAGTTTGAAAAGAAATACTCATTTTCAAAAGTATGAGATCTTCAGGACGTGTATTAACCTCAGGGCGCCGGGCTGGTTTATCAAATTTTGCTATGTTCATTTTAATGTAATAAAAGACACCTAGGTGGTTAAAGATTGGTAATAGTGTTGCTGTGCATCATTTAGCGAGTTCATGGAGGTGTGAGAGTACATACCTCCACTCACTGCTTATGGCTGTGATAGTTATTAACCACCTTGCTCTCTTATTTAAACACACAGAGGAACAAAGGGGAAAACCAAGCATAAATATCTGTTATTAATGCAATATACCTTTTTTATTTTTTTTTTTATTTTTTTTTATTTTTTTTTTTACCTCTTGAAAACTGGGGGAATGTTGGTGGGCTGTCCAGAAATATGAGTGAGGCTGTTTCAGGCACTGCGGAGTAACACCCCCTCCTGGAGGGCACCCAACAGGTCACTGCTGTCACCCTGCCTGTGTAACTGTATCCCTCTGATACTCTGGCAAAACCACTTAGAGATATGGTACCCTCCTGGAAATGTGTGCCCCAAATGCTGTGGATTCTCCTTTTAATTATCCCCAGCCCTTCCAGGCTCACCACAGGTTTTAAGGATTGTCTCTGAACCCACACGTAACAAATTGCTCACAGTAAATAAACCCAAAAGGTGACATTTTCTGGAAACAACATGAATTTTAGAGAAATAAGGAATATTGCAAAGTTTTATGACAACTGAGTGAAATTTGTTAGGACTGCATGATAGAAGAGATGGTTAAGTACTTATCGGAAGATCTTATACGCTCATAACAGAGCTTGTTCGCAGCTACCATTCCAGTACAGCCATGGACATTGGTGGCAGATAGAGAGGGCAGTGGATGGAGTGAAGTTTCTCCAGATGTGACAGGTGTTGCTCTCACTGAAAATCACAGTTGCTGTGAGGATACAGCACATCTTGCTACATGGGATTGCTTTCAGTGCGTGATAAACTCTGTCCACCTCCACCATGTTGGAAGGCTCTTTAAAAACTGCCCCATAAACTCTGATACAGTTAAAGTACAAGGTCCTTACATGATGTTTTTACTATGTAGATCCATAATCACTTAATAGGGTTAGCTCTGCAGATCTTAGAAACCAGCTGAAAATATTTTTCTTCCATCCAAGAGGATCAAAATGAAAGTAAAGATTGCTGGAAAATATGACTGGTCTGATTTAATTAAAATGCAGATCTGCACCAAAACCCCTCCTCTCCTTCACTCTGCCCATACATCTGCGTTGGGCTATTGACTGTTCTCTAGTGTATTGATCTCCAGGTGCTTCTTCATAAAACATGAAAAATAAGAACATTATATAACTTTGATTTAATCTTTGAGGCAATTTTACAAAACAGTCTAAACCTTTTGTTTGAAATCTCTTTGGCAGAATGTTAGCAGGAGGCAGTACTCCTGTTTGCTGTAAGCAGATGCCAGCAGGAGAAGTGGTTAGCCCAGTTAAACCAAGGGCAGACCTCGAACCTAAGTCCCTCAAAATTTGCTCAGTGCCTTGGCACATTGCCTCCCACCAGTCTCCTCTATTTGCCTTTCACAGGGTGAAACCCCAGCCCTTTGTGCCTGTGGGTACGTCTCCGCTGTGGCTTTGATGGGACTGCATGGCCCTGCCTGCCTGCACTCCTTGGGCAGGGCTGAACAGGAACAGGATAACACACACAGTAAGGTCAATGTCATCAAGCACGAAACTTCAAAGGGAAGTTTCTGTTCACAAAGCTGGAACTCTGCTAGCAGTAGTGTCAGAGAAGTAGTGGGAAATTAGATTTCCTTGCCTTTTTCTACTTCCATGGTCAAAGTCCAGCAAAGAGATAGAAAAGTCATAAGGTTGTCTTATTTTCTTTTGATGAATATAAACGGCAGTTAAAGAGAACTTGCAATGGTTCCTGTGTGCTAATATACTTATGAACAAGGTAAGGCTCCTAGAAATAAATGAAATTTACTGTATTTGTAGTAGACAAAGATAATTTCATTTTATTCTTTTTTTTGGGGCCAAGTCTTTTGAAAATTCAACGCGGTAGTATTTTGCACACTTTGAATACCTATATACTAACATTACCACCTTTAGTTAAGAAATAAGTAATGCACCTGCACGTTTCAGAGGCAAAACTCTGACAATAGTAGATTCTATTTTAATGGCAATAGACCTTTCATAAAGAGAAAAAGAGGAACTGACAGGTCACAATTACCGTGCTACTTTTTGTTAAGAAGGCATTGGGGTGAGGAAACCTGAAATTCCTGGCTAATATTCAGGTGGCAAGTCAACAGTCCCTGTTGTACTAACCTTTAGGCCTACATATCACACTTGAAAACCAGGGGCTTTCTCTGCCTAGCTGCCTGCTGTTCTGCCTGCACTTTCCTGTACTAAGTCAGCCATCTTTCACCTCATCCAGCCTTGCCTAAGGGTGCGAGGGGCACTTTCACTGTGTTTTCACCTTCTAATATATTATTACTTCTTAGCTTTACACTGTTTCATGACAACTGGTAAGTGTAAAAGCAACACTAGTATCCTAAATAGGGTCTGTAAATCTCAAACATGTCTTTCCATAAACTCAGGAAAAGGTTATTTTTTTTCCAAAAGAGTTTTGTGAGGGCATTCTCCTGCACCCTTTGCAATGTACAGCTCAGCCAGAGGTTTTTACTCTTCCTTTAGTCCCAGTAAATGCCTGCTCAGTATGGCAATTTGTAGAGATCCTACCACTATCTATATGGAGATAATTTTTTAAAAAAAATATAATTTATGATATAAAGAAGTGATGCTTTTCCAATGCACTCAGTTTGGAAACGTCTCTGCTTGAACACAGATTTATAAATTAGTGAGTCTTCAGATGATTTGAGTGTACAAAAGCAGTGATACAGCGTTTTTGAGTCAACAACATAAAGTTTGTTCAATCAAAAAAAGTCACCTTAAGCACAATATTTCAGTTGTATTTAAAAGACTTCTAATAAAATAACTAGATTTCTAGAGAGAACATTCTGCTAAGGTTTTTAGCACAAAAATAATTCAGAGTATTTTGACAAAATACGTCTAAGTATTGTATTTTTTTTTTTTATTAGATCATTTTGTGGTGAAAAACTATATCTACCAAATAAATTCAGTTTTTCTAACGAATTTATCTCTTGGATGATGATTTTTTAAAGGTCTAGCCTTTTTTTTTTTTTTTTTTTTTTGAGTAAATCTGTATTATAGAATCATTTTGGTTAGAAAAGACTTTCAAGATCATCAAGTTCAACCCTTGACCCAGAACTGCCTGGTCACCACTAAATCATGTCTATAAGCACCACATCTACAGGTCTTTTAAATCCCTCCAGGGATAGTGACTCAACCACTTCCCTGGGCAGCCTGTTGCACTGCTTGACAACTCTTTCAGTGAAGAAATGTTTCCTGATATCTAAAATCTCCCTTGGCACAACTTGAGGCTGTTTCCTCCTGTCCTATCACTTTTCACTTGGGAGACCCCCACCTGTCTGCAACCTCCTTTCAACAGTTGTAGATATCACAGTTTTCCTTTCAAGACAATACTAAAAATGACATCAAGTGTCTTTGTAAAAGTGATGTAAAAAAAGTTACAATAAGTTACTATAATGTAAAGTTTAAAGAGATTTAAAACTGTAAGCAGACAACGTAACATTTCATTGCAGAACTTACATGTACTCTGTTTAACCTAAAACATTTTACCTGTGAGACAGTGAATAGAAAACTTAGTGAATGCAATGTGTAATATTGGTAATGGCTATGTCTTGCAAAGCATTTCTCAATCATTGACATAAAACAGTTTACAAAGAACATAAGCGGCAATTTCAGGCAGGAATAATGATAAGAGCTCCATGTTACTGGCTGAGGGACTCCTCAGGTCAAGGGACACGATGTGATGGCAAAGTAAGGAGGGACAATTGGGGTGCATACTGTCAAAAGGGCAGTGTATGAATAGAGTGAAATTCGTCTTTCTGTCTCTTTACACTCCTCTATCTCCACGAACTAATTCACTATTGAAAATACGAGGTGTATTTGACATTTGGGCCTGTTTCTCGAAAACCAGAATTTTTCTAGGTGTTAGAGAAGTGACTAGATTTGAAAGAGCTTATCTCCTTGGGGAGGCCTTACATATTAGTTTCTTTTTCAATATATATACTGACTTGACATGCAGACACCAATCCAAATGTTTTGTGTTTTTACTAACTTATTGTAATAAAATATCACTCTTTTGTTTCTCAAAAGCAGGGAAAAGATCAGACAAATACTTCCTTCCACTGAAGTGTCTAGAAGACCAATAATTAGATTAGATTCCCCTGCATGAAGAAGCAAACATACTAATAGCTAAATCTACCAGCTAAATCTAATTTCAGAGAGACATGGGTGGGAATTTATAAGTATAACCATTGAGGTTGATGCCTATCGTCCCTCTCCTGAATTTTAGATAGAACTGGAAAACAAATCTCAGTATTTTAATGGATCTTCTTCGTGTTATATACACATGTACACACATGCAATACAGTAAGGGATGCCAGGTTTACATTTAAACATGCACACACACTAAAGTTGTATCTACTTTATTACTTTTCATCATTTTGTTATGGAGAATAATAGCGAATGCTCAAGAGCATTGTTTCAAATTATTCAAAGATATGAAGTTTCTGGATCAGCAGGGTTAGCCAAGTTCTCCAGTAATGTATTTTTAAATTAACAAAAAACATGTTTTTCAGCATCCATGGTAACAGAATTAACAGTATTTGAAACTCTATCCAAACCCATACTTTTTTACCTCTGGAAGGAAAATCATCTTAAATGAATAAACATAAAATAATTACACAAGTATTCTTTTAAAAGTAAAGTAATATATATTGTTAGCATTCCAAGCCAAAATGTTTTACATATTGCATTCAAATGACTATATCATCCTAAGACACAAGATTAAGATTTATTAACCCAAACTTGCATTGGCATGCATATTACACATTGTTTTTACACTTGTTTTGCACTAAGTGTTTAAGAACTGTGCGTTTAACTCCTAGCAGGCTGCTGTCTCAGGCAACCAAACTGAGGACATAATATGTATGTAAACTATCCTTCAGAAAAAAAAATCTGTCTTTATTTTCATGTGTCATTGAGTGAAATGACCAGAGTATATTTCTCCAATACGGTGACATGGTGAATATTCTTTATTTTTCTGAATTTTTAAACTAATTTTATTCTACATATTATCAAAACACACAATGTATTTGTATGATTGGTATTCTAGAAGATTTCATATCTTTCAGGAAGCATTATATACTTGAAATCCAGGTTTATTACTTTTTCAAAGAGACTTAGGTACCGAGTGTTTCCTTGTCTGATATGTGTGCACTGGACCCCATTATTTGCCTGGAGTCCTCAGGCTTCCCACAGATACCTGGGAGTATGAACCACAGAAGTCAGCTTGCTTAACAGGATGCTGTACCTAAAACCAACAAGTTGAGCTGTCAGTTTTCTAAATTCAGCCTCGTATGACTCAACGCCCCCATCTTCAAGGTGTCAGAAGCACATTCTATAAATCATCTTTGCAGCTTGAGTTTTGTTAACCAGGAAGCAGAAAGGTCAGCACAGCTGAGAAGTACCTCAGTACTCCCAAGTTCTTCTCCACAGGGCTGCTCTCAAACCCATCATCTCCCAGCCTGTACTGATACTGAGAATTGCCCTGACTCAGATGCAGGATTCTCCATCTCACCTTGTTGAACCTTATGAGATTCACACTTCTCAAGCATGTCCAGGTCGCTCTGGATGACAACCCATTCCATATCCTCTTTCTTTAGCCAAAGAGTGACGGTTGAGGCATCCAGCCATGGTTACAATTGCAGTGACTGTGCTGAGCTTTCCCTGGACACCTGACTTGCCTCACTGAAGTTCAGCTGTCAAAAGAAGCGTGGCAAGCAGGTCAAGGAAGGCGATTCTGCCCCTCTACTCTGCTTTGGTGAGACACCATCTGGAGAACTGTGTCCAGCTCTGGAGTCCTCGGCATAAGAAGGACATGAACATGCTGGACTGGATCCAGAGGAGGGCCACAAAAATGATGAGAGGGTTGAAACATCTCTCCTATGAAGAAAGGCTGAAAGAGTTGGGGTTGTTCAACCTGGAGAAGAGAAGGCTCTGGGCCTTTCAGTATGTCAAGGGGGCCTATAAGAAAGATGAGGACAATCTTTTTAACAGGGCCTGCTGCGACAGGACAAGGGCTAATATTCTGAAATTAAAAGAGGGTAGATTTAGACTAGATATAAGGAAGAATTTTTTTTTACAGTTACGGTAGTGAAACACTGGAACAGGTTGCCCAGAGAGGCAATAGGTGCTCCATCCCTGGACATATTCAAGATCAGGTTGGATGGGGCCCTGAGCAACTTGATCCAGTTGAAGATGTCTCTGCTCACTGCAGGGGAGTTGGACTAGATGACCTTTAATTGTCCCTTCCAAACCAAACCATTCTATGTTTCTATGATTCTTCTATTTTGCAGCACAAAAGTACTCTGGAGTCATTTGAAAGAATACCTTCATCGTAATTATACATGACAGCCCAGGAAGCGCACAGCCACAGCCACACTCAGGAGTCACGGCTGCATTGAAGTGTGATGAATGGGGTGAAAATTACACACCCCCTCCCCACTTTGCAAAAAGCAAGAACACACCTACATACTGTTTTTATCCCAGTCACATTTTATTCTGACCTGAATGCACATGAGATACAGACCTTGTGTTACAAGGGCAAGTTTTTAGCCCAGTAATTAAATTTGAGGAGGAGACAAGTTATATCATGTGGTTGAGATATTCTGAGGCTTCTCATAAAGATCTATCCACCATCTGTCAGTTGACACACGTGCTCTTGATCTGACCAGCTCCTCTATTCATCAACGGCACTAAATACTGATCTGGAAGTGATGGCTCTTATGCTTCTTGCTACTGAAGTCAGAGCTACAACTCCTCACCAGTAGCACAGCTCCAGAGAGTTAACCGTGGTGTCTCAAGGAATACCTCTGCTGCAATGTTGCATGTCATGGCTTTAACAGTGGCTAATGGTTTTGCTATTACTTATTTTATTTTTGGATGACAATGATAGATCTTTGTTTTAAATATAGATGTACTCATTCCAGCTAGCTGAAATGTAACATCTAAACTACTTGGAAGTATCTCTTTAAACACATATGTAAGGACAAAAGACTTCGCTGTAAAGCAGCGAGGTTTAGCAAGTGAAGAGAAACACAAGGCAAAGAAAATATATTTCATTAGTTTTAGAAATGCAATAGGATTCTGAAACTGCACAAGATCAATATTTTTAACTCCTTCTTTAGAAATTGCAGTTAATTATCTCTTAAAATAGAAATGTGATTTTGGATTTTGGACAATAACACATCCAGTGGTGAACTTTTTTGGCCAATCTCTGTCAAACTCATCCCCGTGTTGCCATCCACATGTGTCTTTCCAATCATATTCTCCTCCCTAAGGCTGAAGAGTGACATTCAGTGGAAATGGAACTGGGGGAAGTCAGGTGCTACAGAGACCTTACCCTCACTGGCCTCCTTGCCCATCTTCCCATCAAAGTCACACCGCATATGCTCTGTGGGGTTTCTAAGCCTCTTTCACGGAGAGCTTTATGTGCCTCCTTTCTGCCTTGAGAGATACATCGGTGACTGGCTGCAGCACAGATACGCTCAGCAGTACGTGTAAGGCCAAAGGCTGCTTTCTGCCATTGCCCTCTTAATTTATACAGGACACAGAGAAAGGGACTGCTTTACAAACCACAATTTTATTAAAATCTATGGTGTGAAGAATTGTCATCAGTATGAACAGACACAGAATAACTGGGTACTAAATGTACAGCATAATTGACTTCCGCTAAAAATGGGGATTTGAAGGATAATTGCTGATATCTTTTTCTTATATAAAAAGTGGTTTTCAGATTATGAATAAATAAAATGGAGGGAATTGGGCCTTTTTTTAAACAAAATGTTCATGAGCACAAAGTGTCTTTGAGAACAGTAAGTAACCATATGAATAAAGATCATGATTTAGGAACGTCACTTCTTGTAAGGAGATGTTAAATTATACATTAAGTGATGTGTTACTATACCTAATATTTAAGGTTAGGGCTATGCTATCCTATATGCTGCAATAAGAAAGCCTTGGGAAATGATGCAGAAACTATTCCTGAGATGGTGAAAAACACTGTGGGTGTCTTTCTTTAAGCATGTCACTGCCAATCACCTCGCTGATAGCAAGGAGAGATGTGGGGAGACCCCAACACATGTCCTTGCTCTCCAGTCTGGTCCTCTCCAGCTCTCCAGCTCTGGTCCAAAAGCTGCAGATCTGACACAAGGTTGTGCTGAGCATGGACTTCTCTCAGCTGGGCAGCTGGATCAAGTCCAGGCAACTTAAAGTGCAGAAACAAAGTAAGTCAGTTCATGTCCACCTTCTGACATCTGTGCAGACATGCTCACAGTGTCTCAGCATTTCCCATCCCTGACTGGAGAGTAAAATCCTTTGGATGTCTGTTTTTCACTGCAGGGCACAGTGTAAATCAGCTCCTGTTCCTTTGTGTTCTGAATCTGCTGAAAGAAAAAACACGTGACAAGTCCCTCAGATTGTATTTTCTGCACGTCACAATTACCCATATCGTTTGGTGTCTTTCGACTCTAAAAGAAGGAGCACCTAAAGAAAGAACAAGTATCTGCCACAAAAGGAGCAAGCAGATCCCTTGAGGGACCAGAATGGCATATAATCTTTAGTTAATCATACAAGTACCTGCAAATTTCACTCCAATAAGAAAAAAGAAGGTGATAGTGTAAAGGAAACATAGCCTTTCATTTTTTTTAACACTTTTTAAAAATTAAATTTTTTTTGCTTCACAAAATGAAGAAATCACTAAGGTAATCTAAACTGGAATAATCCAACGCACATAATACTGAGATTTTGTGGTTTCCAATTAATTTGACATCTAAAACTATATTGGAAGTCAAATCCAAATGACCTGTGTAATATTGCCAAACCTGTCCAATAAAGCTTGTTAGGAATTTTTCAATTAAAGAATTCTCTACTCAAAACTTTTGCTGCGAAAAGTTCAGCTTAGAATTCCAATCAAATGAAGAAGAAAATTAATGAACAAGATATACAGACTATATCCAAGGAGTAAGCAGTCACAGGACAATTCAGATCAGGGGGAACTGGTTCATACCCTTCCCATACTCCTGCTCTTATTTCTCAATAATGTGGCCATAATAATTTCTAAAATATTTAAATAGGGATCTAAAAAGTATTTTAAACATCATCATTATGTAGGACAGGGAAATTACCTATTCTTCATCCTCAGTAACCACGATCACGTGAAAAAATGATGGTTTAGTCACACAATGCATATGTAGAAGCTCATGCATTTCTTTTTACCAAGTAAGAATAAACATCAGACTTGCAGAACAAACCTGTGTCAATTATATCTGTGTCCATCATGAGTTCATTCTTTTCAAGAGCTTCCTTTATACAGCAGACAAACAATAATGGTCTAATTTCATGCTGGTAGCTAATACTCATATGAATTGTGTAACTTCAGACAGAAACATATAGCAGCAGCAAAGCAAATTATGGCAGAAAATCAGTGGCAAAGTGGTTAAGCTTTCTTTATCCACTGTGCCCCTAGAAGACAGTATGTAGAAAAGATTATTTTTTTTTTTATTGGTGATTTCCAAAGGAGCCATAACAGAGATAGATACTTGGCAATCTCCAAAGTGTTGCATGTTTAATTAAGTGCAAGCAGGAACTTAGTTCTCTCTAGCAAGCAGGAATTTAGTATTTACCTAAATAGAATAGCAGATAGGAAACAAAAATATGTCTGATAATTAGATATAATATTTATCTGCATGACCAGAACTTGTATGTTTATGTGACTTCAAGAAAAAAAAAAAAAAATCAACAGAAACATCTATTTTCACAGTTTTCAGTGGTTTGAAAAATGACACCCTTACCTGTGAGAAACAGACTTTGCCATAGCAACTTACACTTTTTTCCCCCACCTTAGATCATTCCTTGGGATAAATAACTCTAAGCTGTCTGCAAACACCACGGAGAACGACAGGGGAGTGTCTCTGGCCACCTCCAGCGCAGCACAAAAGGGCAAGAGCAAACTGTGCCTGTGAGTCACTGAGTGCTGCTCAAAAGTCACCTGAGACATAAATAATTTGGGCAAGAGATATTCCAGAGACCTCATCCTCTCCAGCTGCTACTGCCAAGAGCCCATGTTCTCAAAAATTCAAAGCCGCTATTCATTCATTTTGGCTCAATTGTGTCAGAGGACAAAGTAGAAAACACAATACATTTTAGAAGCTTAGCAGGAGAGAAGAAATTTTAAAAGCCTGAGATGTTTTCAGAGACATGATGTAGAATGGAGTATCTCATCACCTGCTGCTGTTGACTAATGAACTGAGGAAACTGCCTGTATTCCTGGAGCAGTATCATAGCACAGATGTTTCCCAGAAACAAAAGTTACAGAAAATACAGGGGTGAAGACAGCCTATGACATTCCCCTCCTTGCTGTATGGAAGGATAAACTATACTTAAACCATTGCTAGTAGAGAAATATCTATCAATACGAAGCCAAATGTGTTCCCACAGGCTTCCCAGCCAGCCTGTTTTGTGCTCTGCCAAGGGCAAACTCACCAGCAGCTGGAGTTTGAAGCTATCTGCTTTCCCTGTGCTGAGGACAGGGAGAGGGAAAGGGCTAATCTGCAAGACTTTTCTTCTCGGTACAGAAGGACAAGCCTGGATGGATGGGCAAAAACTGTTCCTGCCATGCAGGCAGCCTCCCCAACAGCAGTGGCAGCAATACTTTTGCAGCCCCCTCCTGTTGCCTTCATCCCAACTTCTTCTCCTCCCACAGTAGTAGGATGAAACTCCAGATTTGGTTTGGCATCACAGCACCTGCAAACATTCCAGGAGCCAAGAAAGGCTTGGAGGAATTGCTCTTTGAAGGGGTGACTCCAGCTCTCCACCTCCTACAGTATCTCAAAATATCCCTGAGCTCCTCCACTCCCAGGACATTTGCACAAAACTTCTTCACCTTTCTTTGTCACTGTCTTGGACTGATTTTTGTCTTGGAATTTATCCTATGT
>VWZK01017374.1:0-12794 GCA_013396935.1 Baryphthengus martii
GAGGCGCGGCTTGGCGGCTGCAGGAGGCCGGGGCCATGGCGCTGGACGGGATCCGCATGCCGGACGGTTGCTACGCCGATGGGACGTGGGAGCTGAGCGTCCATGTCACCGACCTGGGCCGCGACGTCACCCTGCGGGTCACCGGCGAGATCCACATCGGCGGCGTCATGCTGCGCCTCGTCGAGAAGCTCGGTGAGTCCTCCCGGCACCCCCGTCTTCCCCCCCCTTCAACCCACACAGCCCAGCAGCCTGCCCCGGCATCCTCCCAGAGCTCTGCCCCAGAGCAGTGCTTGAGCACCCAGCACCCAGGACCCTGTCCCAGAGCAGTGCTTGAGGATCCAGGACCCTGACCCAGCACCCAGGACCCTGCTCCAGTACAGTGTTTGAGCACCCAGTATCTTGTCCCAGCACCCAGGACCCTGCTCCAGTACACTGTTTGAGCACCCAGTATCTTGTCCCAGCACCCAGGATCCTGCTGCAATACAGTGTTTGAGCACCAAGTACCCAGCACCTTGTCCCAGCACCCAGGACCTTGCCCCAGAGCAGTGCTTGAGGACCAAGCACCCAGGACCCTGACCCAGCACCTAAGACCCTGCTCCAGTACAGTGTTTGAGCACCCAGCACCCCAGACCTTGCCCCAGATCAGTGCTTGAGCACCCAGCATCCTGCCCCAACAACCAGGACCTTGTGCCAGAGCAGTGCTTGAGCACCCAGCACCCTGTCCCAGCACCCAGAACTCTGTCTTGGTACAATGTTTGAGCTCCCAGCACCCAGGACCCTGCCCCGGTACAGTGCTTGAGCACCCAGCACCCTGTCTCAGTACCCAGGACCCTGCCGTGGTACAGTGCTTGAGCACCCAGCACCCTGCCCCAGCACCCTGCTACTGTCCTAGCACTCTGTCCACCCCAGGTCCCAGCACCCTGCCTCAGCACCACATCCCAGCCCCGAGCTGCCCCTCTCCCCCGTACGCCCTTCCAGGCCCCACCCAGCAGCCCTCAGTTCCCCAGCAGCCCCCATGCTCCCAGTCAGCACCCTGTGCTGGGCTTCCCAACCGCATCGGGCCCAAACCAGCCAAACTTTTACATCCCGGGGCTGATTTTCTTGTGGCAGGGCCTCAGCAGCCATCCGCCAGCTGCTTTGCACCCAGGATTTTACAGCGAGCCGGGAAACGTCTGAATTTATCGTTCGATGGGAGGATTTTTATGGGTGTTCTCCAGTTTACAGAGAAACTTAATTCTGAAGTCGCAGCTGGTTCTGCCCTGCTGTGGATGAGGAAAGCGCTTCTGAGGGGCCCTTTGCGAGCGTGGGGTGATTAACGGGGTGGTGTGAGCGAGAGGGGGGCTTGGCTTTGGGACCGGGGCCGCCGTGGTGCCCGGTGGCTTTGGGTGAGCACCTGGACAAAGAGCCCGTTTGTCTGGGACGCGTGGGAACGCGCGGCCGAAGCCGCCGGGACGGTTTGGTGGCAGAGGAGCCGGCTTGGGCGCGCTCCCCGCCGAAAGCGAGCGCTTCGGTGAGCTCTGCCTTTCCCCCCCACCTCCTTCTTTTGTCTTTTTTATTTTCTCTCAGTTCTTTATGGCTCAGGGGTTGTTTACTCAACAGCATAGCCTGGGCCCGATGACTGTAATTACTCAAATCAAATATTAATTGCGAGGTCCTCGCGCGTGCCTGCGGCCGTGGGAGTAGCGGAGCTGTCAGCTGCGCCTGCGAGGTCCCGCTTCAGCGCCGAGCCCTCGCGCCGCTTCGAAAAAGACCGTCGGCCACCCCTGCTTAGGTAGTGATTTATTAATTATCTGAAGTTAAAGGAAGGAAGAGCCGGATATAAATACGTCGCTCTCGAAAGGAAGCGAGCGCTCGCATCAAAGGGGCTCGTGCTGGAGATAGCCTTGACTCTCTGAAAAGTTTTTTTTTTGTGGTCTTTGGTTTTTTTTCTTGTTGTTATTTTTACGCCGGAGCTACAGAAGGACTTAAAGTTGAGCACTCAGTGGCTAGGAGAGGAGGGGGAAAAAAAATAATAAACCAGCTTTCTAGAAACGCTACAAACCCATCCCATCGCTCACGAATGAATTAAGCGATGCTCCCCTCGGTTTCCAGGGATGGAGCCGTGTGTCGAAAGCCGGGCGCGTGCGTGGGGACCGAGCCCGGCCAGGACCCAAATTAGCGCCTGACGTAATGTGTTCCCCCCTCCTCCCAAATATGTTCTCCCGGATCCTCTCCGCTTGTTAAATTAGGGATGGTATTAGAGGGAAGGAATGCGGTGGCCGCAGCAGGAGGAGCAAGGATGGTGCTCCTGGGAATGGGGCTCAGCCCCAATATCCCCCCTCCCCGGGATAATCCAGACGCACGGAGAGCTCCGGCTGTTGCCTTCCCTTTCCCCTTGGCTTTTGTCGGCGAGCCAAGCTATACGTATTTAGTTCCTTTTAATCTTCCTGCGTGTCAGCTCTTCCAGCCCTCTCATTATTTTTATGGCTCTTCTTTGAGCTGCTGCCAGTTGATGAGGGTCGTGTTGAGCGGAGCGGGGTGGGATGAGACTCGCTCCTCGCCCTTGTGTGCCTCCTCAATGCCCTCCTTCATCCAGCCTCTGCCGCCGCTGCATCTCCAGAACTATTCCTTTTGCAATTTTCCCAGGGCAAAACCCTTTCCCTGCCTTTTTAACCTGTTCCTCTGTCCCCGCTGGTGTTAATTCACCTTTTTTAACAGCTCCCGGCTTTCAAAATCAATATTCAGCGTTTGCAAAGCTGATTTTTTTTGCTGTGAGTTTGAAGGAAGTGTCATCAAAATAAAGTTGCCTTGCAGCTCAAGGATCCCCTATGGATTGCTCCGCTTGTGCACCGTGGAGGGGAGGAAGGGGGAGTGCTGTGCTTTGGGCAGGGGTTTGCCAGCTCCATCCTTTGGGACAAAGCTCCTGTAGGCTTCGTGCCGCCGGAGGGTAGGGAAAGTGGCTTTTGGTGGCCTGCCCAGAGTTTCCCTGAAGTTTAGGACATCGCTGTGAATTTGCAGCAGGCAGGCCCTGCTCTGGTTGTAGGATGCTGGTAGAAGCTCTTCAACCAGTTGTAAGTGGGGGTGGGGGGAAAAAAAAGAAAAGCCTCCTCCTAGCAGCGAGGAGAGCTTGGAAAAGGGAAAATCGAGATTTACACCAGTAGTTTTTAATGTTTTCAGGAAAAAACGACGGCAGAAAATAGCCCTCTGCCTCAGAGAGGGCTGGGGTGTGTGGGGGATGCGTGTTGGGGTGCCAGGCTCCGAGCAGGAGGACGGGGAAAGTCTCTCCTCCCTAGTTGCGCAGCTTGCAGGTATCGATAAATCTTGTCGACTCCATCCTCGCTTGCGCAGAGCGGCTGCGGCGGGGCTATTTGGGAAGAGGCAATGAAAATCTGTCACTAAGGCAGGCAAGGATTGGAAAAAACCCAAGCAGCAGAGAGAGATTCTGGTTGCTCAAGTGAATTGCAGTGACCTGTTTGCTCCCCTGTTATTTATCACCCCGCTGGATTAAGCCACTTCGTTAATTGAGCGGCGTCGTGCGCTTGGCAGAGTCGTCTCTGAGAAATGGGCAGGAAAAAAACCTGCTGAGGTTTGAAGAGCAGTCGGATTTTGTTGGGGTCTGTGCTGGAAACTCATGGTGCTCACCCAGGGTTTTTTAGGAATGTTGCCACTATTGACTTAGAAACACACAAAAAAAAAAAAGAAAAGAGGTTTAAAATCACTGGGAGCAGAGGAAGGAAGGAAGTGAACACAAGTTATTGTTGTTGTCAACTTCAGGCTGTTTTAAATACGTGCAAGGGAAAAAAAAAAACAACCAGCCAACAACCAACCCTGTGTTTTCGAAATGCGCTTGGGTGAGCTTTGTGGGATAGCCGTTGAACGCGGGATTGCGTTTTGAGGGATGCTCGGGATGGTGCTGGGAATAAAAGAATAGCTGACAGAAGCAGGGAAGAGGGGACAAATGGTGCCTGGCAGAGGAATGGCTTAAGACGGGTGACCTAAATGTGCAGTGAGCGGGTTCGGAAAGTCCGTGGGGAGAAGTTTTGTGATGGAAATGAAGATTTCTCTCTAGGTTTCTTTTACAGGCAGTATCAGGACTTGGTGGGAGCGCCGGGGGAGGACTGAGCACCTTGAGAGAGGTTGTACCTGAAGAAATTAGGGAGTGAATGGAAAAAAAAAAACAAACAGCTGGGTTTGGAATTCCGATAGTCCTTCTGGACTGAAAGGCGTTACCGCTTCGCTCCGTCACCCGGCCAGGGCGGGAGGGCGACTCGAGGTGCCGCACTGGGGACAAATAAATATCAAAGCCCTTGACAGAGAGCGGCTGATAACGGCAGGCGGGGATGACACCTTCTAAGGCTTTGGATTTTTTTTTGTAACTCACACCTCGGATAAGGGTTTGGGCAACCGGTTGAAACTCCCATTGTCGGCAGCTCCGCCGCTATCTCCTTTCCATCGTCACTCGGGAGAGGGCGAGATGTCACCTGAGGACTGGCCCAGGAGCCGTCACGTGCAAACCATTTTGTTTGAGGTGACGTAGCACCCTTGAGCTGGCTCTTTTGCTGGTTTTTTAGCCTGTCAGTGTGTCTGGGATTCACCCAAGGGAGCCTGTTCACCATCAAACGGACTCTGCCTGGGTTATCTTGCCAGCAACTTCATCTGTGCTCTGCGCAAGATCGATTGGACATTTAACGTTCACCCCGTAAAGTCTCTTTTTCTTAATGGACCCCTGAAAGGGTTCTGAATCAAACACCCAGAAAGCGCCGCGTCATCGATTTCCCCAGGTTTGCGTTTGAGGTTTGGCGGGGCTTGTAAACGCTCCCAGCCGTCCTGAGGCTGGCTGGGGAAATTCTTTGCCTTGGAATTGGGACGAACTCTTTGAAACAGCTTAAGGCCGTGTAAGAGAAATGCAGAGTCCTTGTCCCGGCCGGTTTCTGTTAGGAACGCAAGGCAGGATGAGCCTGCAGTGCTGTCTGGCAGGTGATTTGCTCCTTGTGCTTTGGACTTCTCCAAGGAGATTTGGGTAGAGGCTCACGAGGTGACCGCTTGTGCTTTGCTGTTAGAAATAACGGTCAGAGGCTAAAGAGAAATAAAAGGAAGGGGTTTTATTGTAGCCACGCTTTCTGAAAATACTGATCTGAGCAGCAGCGCTTGGTGCCTGGAGCGTGGTCAGGACATTTTTCTGGTCTGTGCCACCAGGATGGCTGCTGAGCATCTTTGTTTGCAAGGCCCCTGGCTGCTACTTTGGCCAGCAGTTGTTGGTCAACTCAAGAAGGATGTTTGGCTTCAAAATCAGTGCTCAGTCACTCAGTATCGCTTCTCAAGTCCGTGGCGTTCAGCAGAGCGCTCCGAGTGGTGGTTAATAGACCGGGAGGCTTGCGGGAAGCTGTTTGTGTTCCCTTTGAGGTGGGGTGGTGAGTGCTTGTCTCCAACAACGCGATAAATGGTGGCGGTGGAAGCGTTTAAGACCAAGCTGGATGAGACTCTGAGCGACTTGGTCTAGTGGGAGGTGTCCCTGCCCATGGCAGGGGGTTTAGAATGAGATGAGCTTTAAGGTCCCTTCCAACTCAAGCCATTCTGTGCTTCTGTGAGTCCTCCAACGCTCCACATTTCCCTGGGAAACCTCATTCCAGGCTTTTAAATGGCAAAACTGACACAACTGGCGGGAGGTGGGACGGTGAGCACGGAGGCTGAGGGGACCAGGTGTGCTCCTGAGCCCAAAAGTCCTCCTGCTTCAGAAACAGGCAGAGTTTTGGGGCATTTTGAGGCCAAAGTGGAGGCTGCCAGATGGTGCCCAGCAGAGATGCTCCAGGTATGGATGTTCCTACTTCAGCAGCATCTTCAAGGAGACCTACACAGCTACAAATAAACATTTACTTATTACCACCTGGTTAATATCTCTGCTAGTGACTTGGGCTGAATCCTTGTCCCCGGAATACAACACTTTTAATGCCATTTAAGTGAGAATATCCAAGTGTCTTAACACAGACGCTCTCCAGCCGTGCACGTTGATCCGTGCGGGGCCGGCTCTTTACTTTACATCCAGCTCTCGACTCCAGGAAGCTTGTGCATAGGCCCACACCAAATTACAGGATCATGGCTCAAATAATGTCCCCTTTGTTAGCCTAAAGTGGAATATTCGGCTGAACTGCCAATGACCAGAGGAATTTGGGGCGGGGGTAGGTAAAAGCCGTACGCTGCCGTCGTGGTCGTTAATACTTCTACTCAGAGTGGCGATGGCTTTTTGGAAGCAACCAAACAAATAAGAATTGAATTTTTAAGTTGTATTTACTTTCTTTTTTTTTTTTTTTAATTCTTTCCCTACGAGCCCTCTGCTTTGACTCGAAAGAGCCCGGCCGATGACACAGATCCCGGTCGGAGGGGGAAGAGAGCGGGGCGGGAGGCGACGGCGGCGGCGTTCCCGCGAATACCAGAGCCCGGGTTTGTTGTACCACAGACAGGAAATTGTTGGGTTTGCTGCTCCCACCCAGCCCAAATCAGTAGTTTCCTCTTCCAGCTCCCTCAGGTTTCACTATGACGTGAAGCGAGCGGGGAAGCCGGCGCTGGGAGCCACGTTCACCACGCTCGCGTCGTTCTGAGGGAGCTGAAATGAGAGAAAGCATCACGTTCACACACTTCCTTTTTTTTTTTTTAATTTCTTTTTCTTTTTTTTTTCTCCCCATAGCCATCCTTTTCTTTTCCCCACCCTTCTCCATCAGGACTTGCATTTCACCCAGGCATCTGGCTGAGTCTCTCTTTCAACCATAGAAAAACCCAAACAAATTGTACTCCAAATAGTTTTAACATTTCTCTATAGAAGCCAAGTGCCTCTGGCTCTTCCTGGGCAGGGATTTCTGAACCTTCTTTCTGTGCTGGTGTGTGTGTGATGGCTCCATTCACAGCAGGCACCGTCCTCCTCTGGGTACCGGGGTCAAATCCTGCCCCACCTCTGAGTTTTGGGTTAGAAAAAGAATATTTGGTAGTTGTCCGTCTGCAGCTTTCAGACCGCTGTGGATTTATGAGCAACTTCATGCAATTATGGGACATTATATAAGAAAAAAAACCAAACCAGGAACCTGGATTTTAACCCTTGGTCTCTGATTATGGGCAGGGAGGGAAAAGGATTGTGGATAATGGCATGAAATTGTGGATCTGAGGAGTGTTTACCAAGTTGGGAAAGAGAAGAGGGAATATTTGCACTGCAAACTGCAGTTGTTTCAACATCACCGCTGCGAGCTCCTAATTTGGGTGTTTAGGGGATTTTTATTTTTTTGGTTGTGGTTTTTCTTGCAGACAAGGGGAAGGAAGGAGATTTACGGCACTCGTGGAGCTCGTGGCACTCGGTGGAGTTCAGCTGGGCGTGTCTGGGGGGAAAAAGTTCCGTAGTATTAAAATGTCTTCAAGAAAATGCATTTCTTTGGTCTTGTTCGGAAATGTGAATTAACCAGTAGCTTAAAAAGGGGCAGAGAAAGAAAACAGAGCAGAGCTTCTCATCTGGTGGGATTTGGTTCTGGATGTTCTCAGTAGCTTTTGGATTGTTCAGGTGTTGTGATTTGGAAAAGTACTGAGCGGTTGCAGTAGCTCTGGGCACAGTTTACACTCAGTTGGCCCTTCATATATCATGGAATTATGGAATCATTTGGGTTGGGAGAGACCTTTAAGGTCATTGNACCAGGATGCTGGTGGCTTCTTGACATGTCCCTGAGCCAGCATTGATCTCTCTCCTGCAGAACATGTGGGATCTTGGAGATGTCTAATTTTTGGTAAAACGCAGCTGAATTTGAACAACAGGTTGAGAACCGTGTTGGGAGTGGGGGTGCGTGTGAGCAGACAGGCTCCAGCAGTTGCATAAACCTTCCCCTTTATAAGCTCATCTGGTTTCCAGCTTGCAAAACAGCCAGGCAGCAACCAAAAATTCATCTTGCCAATTATTACATTTTAAAACCTCTTACCAGCTGATTATACATATTTGTTTGGTGCTTGTTTTCTCCCCCCAACCCGTTCCTCCCTGCAGGCAAATGTACTTTTGGAAGGGTTAATTTCCAAAAGTCCAAATTCAATTAGAAAGTCTGCAATTTTCTGAAATTGCCTGGAAAGAGCTATATAGCTGTCTTGCTGAGCTTCCTTTCCCTGCTGATAATGCACAGAGCTCTGCTCGACACCACGTGCAGCTCCAGAGCCGTCTGCAGCAGAAATGGTCTTCTCTGCCACCGTCCTGCAGCTTTTGTACCTCAGCTTGGTTGTGTGATGGATGAGGTGGACCCAAGATCAAGGTTAGAGGTCTTAAAACTCTTGAAAAGTGTGTTGTGTGCATCAGGGAGCTTGGGGTTACATGTGTCAATAGATAAGAAAAATGGTGGGGTTTTATCCCCTCCCTGTAGCATCTCCCCCTGGCTCTGTGAAGGACCTAGGGCAGAGTCCAGCTTCACCTCAAATCTTGCTTTGCCCCAGGAGCTCATCCCAAAATGTGTGCAAGGGATGGTTGGTGGCCTGTGAAGTGGTTTTGGGGAGAAATGAGGCTTCTTTGCACTATACTCTGCCTAGGGGGATGCACTTTGGGTGGAACATGGAAGGTTTGGGATCCCTCTCCTGAAGAACAAGATACCATCTGGTCTGCAGGAGAGACATGTGCTGGCTCACAGGTGGTTGAAAACCTCACTTTCCAGGGGGCTAAGCTTTTATCAGAGAATAACGGTCATTAAGGCGCACTTCGGGGAGGTGCCTGGAGAAAATTAAGCTTCAGATGAGAGGCTGGGAATTGGAATCACAGAATGTTTTGGGTTGGAAGAGATCCTTAAATGTCATCTAGTGCAACCCCCCTGCAGGGAGCAGGGACATCTGCAACTAGAGCAGGTTGCTCAGAGCCCCAGCCAACCTCCCCTGCAATGGGGCCAGGGATGGGGCAGCGACCACCTCTCGGGGCAACCTGGGCCAGGCTCTCAACACCCTCAGCACCAACAATTTCCTCCTTCTCTCCAGTCTAAATCTCCCTCTTTTAGATTAAAATCTTCATCTCTTGTCCTGTCTCTACAGGCCTTGCTCCAAAGTCTGTCCCCCTCTTTCTGACAGGCCCCTTGAAGCCCTGAAAGGCCCCCAGAAGGTCTCCCTGGAGCCTTCTCTTCTCCAGGCTGCACAAGCCCAACTCTGCCAGCCTGGCCTCCCAGCAGAGGGTTCCAGCCCTCCCAGCATTGCTGGGACTCCTCTGGATCTGCTCCAACAGCTCCCTGTCTCTCCTGGGATGAGACCTCCAGAGCTGGACCCAGGGGCAGTCTCCCCAGAGCTGAGGGGCAGGATCTCCCCCTCTCTTGCCCCCCTGGCTACAATTCAGGTTGCCCTTTCGCCCCTCCTTTATCTGCCCTACGCATCATCCATCCCCCGAGTGTCCTCTGGCTCCGTTCTGGGCCATGACGTTTTTCTGGCAGGGCCCAGCTTCCTTATGCCATCTGCATTTACTGGGGGATGAGTCAGGATTGCAGACTGGCACCCTCACCCTGGGGCACTTTTCCTTTTTGGTGAGGGAAGGGAAGTGAGATAGAGGACTGGAGGGCGAGGGAGCACCCGGGCCGGTTGTCAAGGCAGTTGAGTGCTCCCTGGAGAAGTGGTTTTCCTTCCTTCCTTCCTCTGGCGCTGTGGTTCTGTCCGATACTTCCTATTTTGCGCCGGATGAATCATGGAAACCGCGGTCCTTAATTGAGTTTTCTGCCATTTCTCGTGATCACGCGGGAGGCAGGGAGCAGCCAGTGAAAGCCTCCTCTGGAGGGGTGGTTGAGGAGTAGGGGGGAAACACGCAGCAAAATCAGGTTGTAAAGATCCTGGTTTGACTAAAAAAAATAAATCTTAAAAACTCAGTAACCCACTCTTGCTTTTCTTTATTCCATCCCATGGGGAAATGAGCAATCCAAATAACTCTGGGGTGCTGGTGGAGGGATTTAGCACAAGTCTGCACGGTGGTTGTAGAGACCCTCTTGAGCTGATCGGCGCTTGTTAGCGGGAGGATTTGGGGGAGTTGAGGTGGCCCTGACTTTTGGCACCTGCAGAGAGTTTGGTGAGGTTTTAGCCGGATTCCATGTCGCTGGAAAACTGCTCTCCGTGCTCAGGGGTTTAGGCAGGGTTGGGTACGGCTGCCCTTGGCAGGTGAGCAGCTTGGAGGCATCTATAGACATCCCGCTGCAATAGATGCTGAGGAATAAAATAGATTTTGTTGTATGTATGGGTAAGAAATAAAATCATAATAAAAGGATGTAGGTACTTCCAGGGCAAACACTGTATACAAATGGCCTCAGGTTGCCCCAGGGGAGGTTTAGGTTGGAGCTGAGGAACAATTTGTTCCCCTTCAGGGCTGTCCAGGCCTGTGCCAGGCTGCCCAGGGCAGGGCTGGAGTCCCCCTGATCCCTGGAGGGGTTTCCAAGGCGTGGAGATGTGGTGCTGAGGGACAGGGCTCAGTGGTGCCCTGGCAGGGCTGGGGGAACGGTTGGACTCAATGACCTTAAAGGTCTCTTCCAACCCAAATGATTCTAAGGTTCTAAACTTCCAGGTTTTTTTGCTGTTCTTTCAGCAGGTAAGTGGCATCTGTTCAGGGCAAAGGTGCTTGTCGGTGTGGCCAGCACGGAATAAATTCTTTCAGCCCCAGCTGGAGGAGGTGTTTGTGTTTCAGTAGTAGCAGTGCAAGGAGTAGATACTGCCCTGGCATCTTAATGAATTCAATCTCCAAGTGCTAGTTGAGTAATCCTATTAACACTGAAAAGAGCTTCCTTCCTACAGTTTACTTTAGAAAAAAAGTAACTTTCAGGCTCGTTGGGATTTGCTCTTCTCTCGAAGCCTGTGTGAGGACCTGACTCTGGCAGCGATGCTCGGAGGTTCAGTATCCCACAGCTCGAGTGGCTGGAGCGTGGAGGAGAAAAGCTCTGCGCTACCAGGAGCAGATTTTCAGGGGGCTTTGGGTCCGATGGAGCAGCCACTGGCTTTTGCAAAGATGTTTGATGGTGGGGTGGGCTTGTAAAACGTCCTCACTCTGCACGTGGATTAAAAAACAAAACCAGTGACTTAGAAACCAAATGATAACGTTTCACAGGGGCTTTTAACTGTGCCTCATTATTGGGCTCCTCAGAGGAGGGGGGTGATTTTGAATAACAAAAAGATTGACCACTGCCTTTAGGACAAGAGGAATGGGCCTCAAGTTGCCCCAGGGGAGGTTTAGGTTGGAGCTGAGGAACAATTCCTTGCCCCCCAGGGTTGTCCAGGTGTGTCCCAGGCTGCCCAGGGCAGGGCTGGAGTCCCCCTGATCCCTGCAGGGGTTTCCAAGCTGTGGAGATGTGGTGCTGAGGGACAGGGCTCAGTGGTGCCCTGGCAGGGATGGGGGAATGATTGGTCTCCATGATCTTAATGGTCTTTCCAGCTTAAATGATTCCATGCTTTTTATTGGTGCTTCAGTCCCTGCTCCATCGAGACATGAGTTTGCCTTTGTAAACCTCCCTTATAAACCCACTGAAAGGACACTTCTTTTTCCAGCACATTCCCTCATTAGCAGAAGCAGCTCCATAAATTTCTGAGCAAGGACGCGTTGAACATCTACATTCATTTAACGTTGCATCCTGATGCACTCAGTGTCCTCCACAGGCTTGGTTGGATTTTTTTTTATTATTTTTTTTTTTATTCCTCCTGTTTTTTTTTCATTGCTCTTGAATAGCTCTCTCCAATTACACGGTTCTGACATCGGGATTTCGCAGCGGAGAACCGTGCGTGTGTCCCCAGTCACACTGTTGGGAACAAGGCTCCTTTTGTCCTTTTTTTTTTTTTTTTTTTATTATTATTTTTGGTGAGTCAAACGATTTTTCATGCAAGAAATGTTCCGAAATTTAAATTCCAGCACAGCTCCACCCTAGTTTGGTCACCTCTGGTGGGGGGGTGTCGATGTTCTCCTCAACATTTCTCCCGAGGTAGGATAAACTAGAGGTGATGTTTGCTCCTAGTGGTGGATACAGGGGAATTTGAGGTACCACTTGGAATTCAGCAGTGGGTGGAAAGCCCTTGTGCAGGTGGTTGCAGCTGAACACTCTATTTTTCCATAGCCTGCGTCAAATACTTGGGGGGCACGTGATTAAAACCCCCGTGAAATCTCCTTAGTGGCAAGAGCATCACATTGTCGTGGCCGCGGCTTTGTTCCAGCGGCCCGATAATAATTTCATCGGGTGTTTATCTCTGTGTTTCACCACAGAATTTTGCAAGTGGATTTTTGTTCTGTTTTGAACGTTGGGAGGTGGAAGGGAAGGGACTTCGGCGCTCAACGTAGCCCAAAAGACTCAAACCCACGCTCAAAAATAGATTTTTTTAAAATTTTTTTTTTGAGCGTGTCACCCAGCAAAACCCGTCAGTATTTCTGCTGGACTCAAGAGAAATGAGAATGTCTCTGGTTTGAATTTTTTTAAATTTTTTTTTCCATCATTGTCCTGGAAGGGAGTGGCTTTGGCATGTCTGAAGGAATCTGGGTTTAAAGAGGTCGGTGTGAGAAGAGAGGAGGCTGGGTCCCATCCCTCCCCGTAGGGACCGATGTGCTCAGCTCGTTAGGTATAAACACACAGCTCTATTTGGATGTGTATTTATGGAACTATCTTTATTTGAAACTATTTTTTTTAATTATTTTTTAAATATTGCAGGGGTGTATATAGGAACACGCAGCTGTGTGCGTGGCTGTAGGCTTACAGGATGATAGAGTTATCAAATCATCTACTTCCAGAATTATATATTCATATAACTGTATGCTTATGTCATTAGATATCTGGATCATAGTTTACATATCTATATATTTTATATTTATATCT